>APFE030337591.1:116658-242631 GCA_000404065.3 Pinus taeda | reverse complement strand
ATATATACCCGAGTCGACTGATCCTTGAAAAATTTATTCTTAATAGTATTCATTTATTACTTTCTAAAGCAGTTCATCTTTTATCATCATTCATAAGTCCCCAATGATGGATCCCATTTGGGATTTGAAACATTGGCATAAAAATGTTCATACTGTGGATTCTGCGGTAACTGATTCAAAAGATGCAAACCACAGATCTCTTCAATCTAAGGTTATTGTTGAGATGATTCTTTTTATTAAAAAAGGTTGAGAAAAGAAATTGAAATTGCGAAACAAACCAAAAATCTGAATAAAGATAATAGTCAGAAACTAAGTAAAAGTTAGGTTCATGTTTTTTTTTTCAATGGTTTGTGTTTCCAATTTTATTTTTATTTTTATTTATTCGTTTATTTAATTATTTTTGAAAGGTTAGATATATATATATGTTTGTTTAATTATAAATAATAATCTTTTAAGAATTATTTTAAAAATAATCTTATTTTAATAATTTTATGATTAAACTATAACCTTTTAGAAATTAACGTGCTAATTTTAATTTTGATTTACTATTAATAATTTAATAATTAATAATTATTGTAAATTATCTAATAATTTCATACCATGGATTTTATTAGTTACATTATTTTGACTAAAAACTAGTCATTAAGGTTTTATTAAATAATATTATAGTCTTAACTGCTAATTCTAGAACTTGATACATCTTGTCACTATTTAATCACAATGCTTGATTGGTTTTTTTCAACCTTGTCTAGAAGATGAATCTCATTGGTAGGTTCAAAACTTTTAGTAGGAAACTATTCTATGTGATTAATCCTAAATATAGTCTCAAACAAGAAATAATCTCATATATATATGTGTGTGTGTGTGTGTGTGTGTGTGTGTGTTAACAAGCGTATTTTAAAGTGGTTAATTTTTGTAACAAGGAAAAAAGTTTGACCTTGTTTAAGAAAGAATATGATTAGATAAAATAAGGTTGAATCTATTTCCACCATTAACCAAACCAGAAATTGTCACCTCAATAAACAAAGCCAAAAATTTTTATTACTATTATTTTTTTTATTTGAATACTTATAAAATTAACATACACCTTCTTGCAAATAGAATGCTTCGCACCATTTAATTACTTTTATGGTGTTGAATCTATTTCCACGATAAAAAATAAATAAATAAAAATAAAAATTGTCACCTCAATAGAGAAAGCCAAAAAAATTTATTACTATTATTTTTTTATTCAAATACTTATAAATTTAACATACACCTTCTTGCAAATAGAATCATTAGCATCATTTAATTACTTGTTTTTATTAGTTGTACAAAGGAAGAGATGCGAAGGAAAACCGCTCCGAGGATGAACCCTAGCTTTGCCGCCTCCTTTCCTTCGGCCGCCAACGAGTCTTTGAATGCCCCTGTTGCGGTTGGTTTCGAGAGTTTCAGTCACGGGTTAAGGGAATTTTTCCTCTCTGTTGATTCGCTAGATCGCCATATAAAGAACATCGACGCAGCGGATAAGGATACTCACGCGGAACTCTTCGCTGTGGGCTCTGGAGTAGCAAGGCTTCAGCCCCCTGCTTCCTCAACACGCATATGCGGCCCTCTTCAGAACGTCGGTGCAGCGGCCAAGGGCGCTCATGCAGAACCCTTTACTACTTCTACTCTGGTCGTGGCTTTTGGGAAGGAAGGGTTTGCTCTGGTTGGCTGTTCGCCTCTTTTGGTATTTCCTCCGACCCCTCAGAATTGCCAATCCTATGAATTTCTCCATCAGAAACCCCTCAGATCCCTGGATCTGCCAAAACCGACAATCTGGAAGCTATTTCAGGCAGAATATCTCGACATAATTACTATCAGTTGGTCTCTCTTGTCATCTCCTCTTCAGCCCCTGAGGCAAATCCAGGAAACGAAAATCAATCAACATGTATGCCTCCTCTCTTCACAGATTTACAGGGGAAAGAGGCATTCTAACTTTTCCTCCTCGTTCCAAATACATATCAAGCTGATTACAGGCAACACTATTCTACAATGGGTAAGCCAAACAGATCCAGTGCAGAATATCAAGCATACATTGAACATCAAACTGGGGATCCCCTCTGCAGCTCAACGACTTCTCCACGAAGGTAAACAACTTGAGGATTTTTATCCTCTTTCTTTTTACTGCATTAAGAAAGATGCATCCATTATTTTAACCCTTCGTCTGAGAGGAGGAGCGGTTGGAGAGTCATCCTTAGCTAAGGCATTTTCATATAAAGATGCAGTCCAATCTCAGAAGCCTGAAAACACAGTTCCACCAGTTCAGGCTCCCAAACCTTTTCTCGTTGACAAACTGCAAGAAGCCCCGACCATTGAAATAATGCATCCAACACTGGATGAGCAAACCCAAAATTTTGCAGAGCATGCCATTATTTGCAGGTTTAATGGGCTCTGGCCATGCACAGCAAACCTCTACCAATGGATCCACTCCAACTGGACCAACAACTGCAAGGTTCTGTTATGCTCAAAGGGCTTCTTCATTATAGTGTTCGCCTTCGATGAGGACTACCAAAAAGCGCTTACTGTAGGTCCATGGTTCTGGGGCTCAGCAGGATTATTTCTCACCCCATGGTTCCCAAATTTCGATCCAGCTATAGCAGTCATAACCAAGCTCCCCATCTGGGTCAAACTCCCCAACCTCCCGACGCATCTATGGCATTTTGCTGTTTTCCAAGGGATTGGCAAGGCTCTAGGTCGCCTCCTCGATACGGACATCTCAAGAGGGGAAAAGGGCCTCTACACCTTTTCCAGAATCTGTGCACAAAGACATGAGAAAAGGTCTCCCTGACCAGATCAGTCTCAAAATTGGAGACTTTCATTGGACTCAGGCCCTGGACTACGAGAAGACAGCCTTTTGCTGTCGGAACTGCCATCACACAGTGCGCCTTCAAAGCTCCTGTCCCACAATGCCGATACACAAAAAGAAGGCCAATCGTCAGCAGAAATCCAAGAGCTGGAAGCCTCATACGCCTCCCCCATGGACGACTTTGATTTCAGCACAAATGATGAGGAAGAGACCGCGGAAGATATGGAAGCAAAACTAGCACAATCCGCCCCAGGCTGAGCATGTGGACTTGTCTATTTGGCCAATCTCACAGAAAAGGAATCATGAATCTTCTCCATCGGATTCAGACAAGGAAACTTCTCCATCTACCCAGCTCAGCCTACAAATCTTTCCTAACCAGCAATGCTCTCCTGAATGGGTCAAAGTTGGTAAAAAGAAAGGGAAAAAGTGTCGATTAGTTGATTCCATCCATGTTGGGTAGAATCCTCTGTTCTGCTCTGCTTCTTTGCTCCTCTTGTTTCTTCATGTTTAGCTCCCTTCTCTTCTTTCTCTTCTAGGGGCTGAGGTGGATAGATCATCCTTTCCAGCTACCCTTGTTCCTGCTTTCTTGGTTGTAATATCTCATTGTACTATATTTTCCCTTAATAGAATTAACTTTTACTGAGAAAAAAAAATTACTTCTTTTTATTAGTATATCTATTATACAATATAATGAATATTAGAGTTAGGTCGGCGCCTAATTTGAGAAGTATTTGCATAGATTTTTTGCATGCATTAAAGTAATTATACATTAGTTGCTAAACACGTTAACTATAGTAGTTTTAAATAGAAAGATATAGTAATTTCATTTCAATTATTGAGTCCTAAGGCTCATTCTATAGCCGATTATGAGGGGCATATGTAAATCCCTCCGTCAATCCATGGGTTGACTTGACACTTACCCCTTTAAAATAAAAATAAATTATGCTCTAAATAGAAAAAAAGATGGCTATAATTAAAAAAATATGAATATGTTGTAAAGTAGTTAGAAGTAAAAAAAATATATGAGTAAGATGTTTAAACCTTATACTTCGAAAAACTCTTTTTTTGTGTAAGTTAGATGTTTGTATTATAATACAAAAATATATTACAAAAAATATGCCATAGCAGATCGAGGCCTGGAAAAACCAGAGGGCCTGGCCCAAAACTCAGACCCTAAGCAGAGCTACCTAAAACGCTGATTGCACACCACGCAAGGTGGCTACGCAACGAACTTCAATAAAAAACCATAGACCCCTACTGACCCGTGGATGGTGAACAAAGATACATTGACAAAAATCGGCATCAGCTGCTATCAAGAACAACATAGAAGAGAAAGATAAAATCCTGTTACTGCGGTCTGTGACCGAACCTGCTCAGAATATCCAGGCCTTGCTCCATAACATGCTTGTCAACCCTAGCTAGCAGTGAGTGATAGTTCTGCATTTCCTTCGGGGGCGTGGATTCCTGAACCGCTTGAGGTAGAGGATCTGGATTGATGGTTTGCTTGAGTAGTCTTATGAGCAGCGTTAGCTTTGTATTGACCAATTCCACCACCTCATGCACGACAGTGATTTTGGCGTCCAGACTCTTGTAGATTTCTAGCATGCTATTCAGTTGCTCGTCAGAGAAGGGGGCTTCCCGTCTAGAGTGCTGTTGTGCATCCTCCATGGATTCCAAGGCCTTGGCCAGCAAGCTTTTGACCTTCCAGCTTTTTGCCTGCATTCTAACGAACTGTGTGGCCCGTTTTGATGCTGTGCCCGGATCGCTGAGCCAGTTGACCTCCCCAGTGATGTTGTCCTCTGTGCGCTGAGCTTCCTCCTTCTTGACCATTTCTTCCATCTCCTCGATTTTGCGCTTGTTCCTCACTGTGGTGTGGGTCTCATACATATTCTTGTCCGTTTGGAGCTCTTGGTTAGCCGTGATGCTTCTGCAACTGTCTGCTTTCATGGTGCCTTATCTGTTCTGAACCTGTAGGCAGAAACGCTTTACAAAGATTTGTTGCTCCAGAGATAAGCTCGATGGAAAATCAGTGAAGCATGTTCCTTGGTTGGTTGATTTATAGGCGCTCTTCGATCGTATTCCCATGATGCCTGCATTCAGACGAGACGAGGAGGTCTTCCTGTCACCATAACTTCCTGGGGTGGGCGAGAATCCCGAGGGATGTCTCTGGATCCGGGAATGAATGTTGTTGTTATTTCCTTGCATACGTGCCTGGCAAGTGTCCCTTCCTCTTGGTATACGGCGGTGATCCGCTTCGCACCCTGCCCTGTCATAAAATCTTTCTGTTTTCGTCTGATTTGCCATAATTGCCTCTGTTGCGCATATCCTTTCGTCCAACGCGAGCAATCCCAACTTCTTTTCATACCGGTCCGTTGCGCCATACTATACCGTTGGTGCTCGTCTTTGCCGGTTAAACCCGTTTGGCGTTGTTAAGGTCCTGTGTTGCCAGCTGTAAGCACCTTTCTTTGAGGCCCGGATAGTCCACCTGGTGCCAACAGCTATCCCAAATCTCATCTGGATTGTCTAGGCCATAGTTTGCCAAGTAGTCCGCCAGCCCATTAGCCTTGCCTCTGACTGCCTGGAAGACTAAGCCTTTCATTCCGACCAACAGTTCTGCTATATTCTCCATCACCTTGGTGGGTCTCCAGTGTTTTGTAACCCGACTTACCTTGGTGCCTACGTAGATTTTCTTTGTTGCTGAGATTACCAGAGATGAGTCCCCTTCCACCATTACTTTGCCAGACTGCAAATTCTTCAGAATCCTTAGCCCATGTTCGAGCGCCGCGAACTCCATTTCATTGTTCGTGCTCTCTCCCAGCTCTCTGCAGTATATGTGAATGATTTTGCCATCCTGATTCCTTATGAATCCTCCAATACCTGCTGTTTCGGGTTTCCCCTGGACGCACCATCAAAATTGAGCTTCAGCCTTCCCTCTGGCAGACAGTTCCACTGGGTGGCTTCCGAGTTTGGTAGCTGTTGGCGTCCCGACGAAGTGCTGATTTGGTTCGCTTCCAACCGAAAGCGTTTGAGGATGCGTAAGTCCCGATCTGATATCTTCTCTATAGGATCCTATATACATTTCGTTTGAATAAGTTGTTGAATGTTGGTTAAAATCCTTTCTTTAGAGTGCTCTGTATCTCTATGTTCATCCTGGAAGATTCTCCTGTTGCGCTCTTTCCAGATTGTCCATAGAAGGAAGCCTATTGTAATTTTCCATATATTGTTTACCCTTTGGTTATTTGAAAAATTATGTTTCTAATTGAGGATGGTGTTATGGATAGATCTTTTGTCCCTGTTGGTGTCACTTAAAATTTATGCCACCCAGTTCCATAGATGATTTGCCCATTCGCATGAGTTGAACAAGTGATTTATTGTCTCCTCCTCAGCTAAGCACATTGGGCATCTTGAAGGTCCACTGAAACCTTTTCTTCATAAATTATCCCAGGTTAAGGTTCTGTTTCGCATCATAAGCCAAAGGAAAGTCTTGATTTTTGGCCAAAATAGGTTGTTCCAGACCTTATTGTTCCATGGTACTGCCTCCTCCTGCTCAGCTTTAACCATTATTTGCCTTGCTTCTTTTAATGAGAAGTTGCCGCTACCTTTCCATCCCCATCTGAGCTTGTCTGCTTCTTCTGCTATCCGTATCTTTCTTTTTTTCACTTTGTTATTAATCTGTTGTATGCTTTCATTTCTGTCATTTTGGTCGTCGTTGCTGAAACTAATCCATTCCCTCCATATGGGGTCCCTGTTTTCCCGATTCCAGTAATGGTGGACTTGGTGCTTGCCCTCATTTTGGTTGGATATTTTGAGCAAAGTAAGCTCAGGTGTTTCCAGTTTTGGGAGTTGTTGCCATGCATCCTCCCAAAACAGGGTTGTTCTGCCATTGCGGACTTCCCAGAAACAATTCTCCTGTATTATACTTCGGTTGTTGCGCGCTAGGTTCCAAATGGGTGAGCCTTCCGGGACCTCTTGCAGTCTGATCATGTCCTGATTATTGCAGTTGGGAGTGTACTTTTCTTTCCAATATCTTGCCCATGGCAGATTGGGCTCTTTTATCCATCTCCACCAAAGTTTAGCGCCACACGTTCTGTTGACAATTAATGGATCTACTAGATTTAGACCCCCCATGGACTTCGGCTTGTGTAGCTTATTCCAAGCTACCAAAGCCCATTTTTTCTTATCCCCATTACCGTTCCAAAGGAAGGATCTATGAATGTTCCTTATTTGCTGAAGAATTCCTTTGGGAGCTGGTAGAATAGACAATAGGTACTGAGGTATGGCTTGTAGCACTGTCTTATTTAGAACTAGATGGCCAACAAAGTTTAAGACCCTGTATGTCCAGTGTTTGCATCTCTTTTCCATGCTGGCGAGCACCTTTTCCCAGTGTTTTTTCTGCCAAGGTTTTAGAGTGAGGGGATCCCCTAGATACCTCGAGGGTAGATTGCCTATCCTAAAACCAAGAAGCTGAGATAGATGAGCCTGAATAGCTGGATGGGTGTGGAAAAAAAAGATCGTTGATTTGGAGAAATTTATTTCCATTCCCGAGGCTTTACTGAAAAGATCTAAGATATGCCTGAAAGCCATGGCCTCTTTGACTGTAGGGATTCCATGTAACATTGTATTGTCCACGAACTGTTGGTGTGTGGTGGCCAGTAGAGTTCTTATCGGTTGAAGACCCTTAATGACTCCATCAGCTCAGTTCTTGGCTATAATTCTACTAAGACCTTCCATAAGAATGAAAAATAGGAAAGGGGACAGAGGATCTCCCTGCCTTATTCCCTGCGATGCAGAGAAGGGTTCAGAGGGAGCTCCATTAACAAGGATGGAGAATCTGGAGGATTTGATGAGTGCTAAAACCCAGCTTATCCATTGCCTGCAAAAACCAAAAGCTTCCAGTATGGCCTCTAGGTATCTCCAACTTACCCTATCATATGCCTTAGAGAGATCGAGCTGGATCAACATTCCTATTTCTTTCCTTGAGTGTAGAGTATGGATCATCTCCTGGGCCAGGAGGATATTATCTAATATCTGCCTTCCTTCTACATAGCGCAATTGTTCTTCAGATATGATGCTTGGAAGAATCGGCTTTAATCTGTTGGCGTTGACTTTTGATATTAGTTTGTAAATGACATTGCATAGGGCTATAGGTCTGAACTTTTTAGGGGTATTGGCTTCCTCTTCCTTAGGTATAAGCGCTATAAAGGTTGAGTTTATGGATTTTAGGATTGTTCTTGATCTTCTGGAGTCCTCAACCACATCCCACACTTCCTGCTTTATAATATGCCAACATGCCTTGTAAAAGTTGATGGTAAAGCCATCAGGTCCTGGAGCTTTGTCATTTGGCATGCTATTAATCGCTTCCTCCACCTCTCCCAGTGTAATCTCCCTGCAAACGGCCCAATTCTGCTCAGAGTTGATAGATTTGGATATGGCTTTTAGCAATTCCTTGATAGCTTCCTCTCTGTCTAAGTGCAGCTCCTGAGCTATGGAATTGAAGTGTTCTCGGAGCCGAGCTAATATGTCGTGGTGATTATTCAGAGGTTCCCCTTCTTTATTCTTCATTTCCAGAATTTTGTTAGCGCTCCTGTAGTCTAGAGCTGATCTATGGAAAAAATTTGTGTTCTGCTCCCCTTCTTTTAACCATTGGATTCTTGATTTCTGCTTCCATAGGGTTTCTTCTTATTTGCATCGCTCATGCCATTGATGAGTTAGACTTCTCTCCTGCTCGGCATATTCCTCATTGCTGTGCCCAGAAGCCCAGTCTTTGTGAATCTGTTCCAGCTTTTCCTCTATCCGGGATTTTTCCTTGAAGATGTCCCCAAATACTATTCTGTTCCACTCCTTTACTTTTTCCTTGATTATTCTTAACTTCTTCTGTAAATTAAACATTTTGGAACCATTACCTTCTAGCGGTTCGTACCACCATTTCTCCACTAGTTCGAGGAAGTTGGGGTTATCGAGCCAAAATTTTTCAAATCGGAAAGGTTTTTTCCTCGGAGTGCCTAGCACCGCAGCTGTGAGAGAAATTGGCCAGTGATCTGAGCCTCCAGATGGGAGAATATCTGATTCCACCATGATGCCATCCAAAATGATGTTCTCAGAGATCAAGAAACGATCCAAGCGGGAGGCAATCAATCTATCTCCACCTCATCAATTAGTCCAAGTGAAGTTACCACTCTTGGGAAGAATATCTACTAATTTCACATTATCAATGAAGCTGGTAAAAGCCTCTGAATCTTTGTTTAGTTTTCTTAGACCCCCTTTCTTCTCCAGAAGGGTGGTTATCATATTGAAATCTCCCCCTATAATGCATTTGGATCTTGGATATCTAGCAATTAGTAAGGAATTTAAGAAGCTTATTTTGTCCTCTGTTCTTTTTGGCCCATATACATTAACACATAAGAAAGATTTAGAGTTACCTGTGATTTGAGCTTCCACAACTATGAAATGTTTGTTTGCTTCGGCTGAGATCACCTGAATATCTCTTGTATTCGAGAGCGTTGTTAGGCCTCCTTCTCGACCTTGACTTTCTACTTCCAGATAATCTATATTCCTTCCAATCTTCTTGTTTATCTTGGCCATGCCAGAGCTGCTGTATTTAGTTTCTTGAATGAACATGATCTCCGGATTAAACTTTTGAAATTTATGCTTCAGAACTCTCTGTTTTGCTTGGTTGTTCAGCCCCCTGGCATTCCAAGATATTACCTTCATGAATAACTTACGGTTTTAATGGTATGAGGAGAATGCACTAAGTGCCTTCATCTTCCCGGAGTTGATCATTATCATCCCTAGCTCCTGCAACGCCTCGCCATTTGTCCTTTTGCCTCTTCTTTTCTTTGGTTTGGTGCTAGATGATTTCCATGTAAGACTTTTGGAGTGGTTGCCACTTCCTTTTGTTACTCCTAGCTTCCTATTCTGCTTCTCTAATTCTGCCTTCTGCCTAGCTATGAATAGATCATTTATCTTCCTAATTTCTTCCTCTGGAGCGTTTTCTATGCCTTGCGTTTTCCACTTCTCAGCTATGCCTATTAGATTCATTTGTTCCCTGGCTAGCACCGCCTCCAATTCGAGATCATCACTCCCTCCATCGCTGGTGAGCATGTCTATGTCATCCTCCTGCTCATCTAGTCTATCCTGCATTTGGACTTCCTTAACGTTCTTGTTCCCTTCCTCTACAAACCTAGTTTGTTCCTCCCTTTCCTTATGCTCCTTATCTGCTGCCTGGGTTCTAAGTCCATCCTCTGAGTCTGATTCTGGATCTAGAATTTGAAAAGTATTGTTGTAGTTAGTTCTTCCTGTTCCCGCCTTGAATTCGTCTTCTATTGGCCCTCTGTCTTGACTTTGGTGTAATGAAATTATCTTTGGCCTTATTCCCCTCCTCTGTTTTAGTGTCTTCCTCCTTCTTGTTCAATGGGCATTCCCTAATTAGTTGTCCGTGTTCGTGACATTTGCGACATCAAAATGGAATCTGCTCGTAGTCTATTGCCTGAAAGTAGTCTTCATCTCTATATTCAAGCCATAACCCTTCATGCAGTGCTCCCGAGACATCCATTTCAATGCATATTCTTGCGCATGAGGTGTATTTCTTTTGCAGGGTTGCTTAAGAGGCTTTGATGAAAGTGCCGAGCCAATCTCCAATTTGCTTGAGAGCATTTGAACCCCAGTAGCCTATTGGGAGAGAGAATATTCTAATCCAAACTGGAACTTGAGTAAATGATTCTTTTTCTGGGGTAAAGTTTGCCTTCCATGGGTGCATGTACAGTCCAGCCGAGGCCATGAAATATGGGCCTCCATAAAAAATCATGTCCTTATCTTCCAGGTTGGTGAAACCACAGTGAAGAAACCTTTAGCTCCCAGGTGTAATCTGACATCCCCTTTGGGCCTCCACTGCTGACTAATCCATTGACATAGGGCCCTTTCTGTTGGACACATGCCCATAAATTTGCAAATGACTGCATGTTCAGTCATATGATCTTAGTAGGCTTGTATTTCCGGATCTGTGATGACAACCCTTAGGTTATCAACCTTTATTGGTTTGCAGATCTCGTTCGTTGGGGGATGCTTCTTGTGGCTTGAGCTTGTGTCCCATGTTGCTTCTTTGTTCTCCCGCCTATTGTCTGCATTCTCCCGCTCTTCTTCTGCCTCTTTTCCTTTATTATTTGTCATTTTTTGTCCTGTTCTGGCTTTGTTTTCAGTGCTTACCTACCTGTCATCTCCTGCTCCTCTGACTTCTGTATTACTGTCTTGATCACTGCCTCCTGCTTGTTTTTTCTTCTTGTTTGTTCCGCAAGGCTTCTTGAAGCCATCATAACCCGTGATTTTGACTCGTTCGATAACGTTCTTCCTCTGTTTTTGCATGATGATTTGTTTAAAAGAAGGGGTCCCCATGGACCCCTCTGCCTCCATCCGGGTAGTCAGCTCTTGACCCTTTCTAATCAGGGCTGCTAATCGAGGTCTATGCGTTTCCAAGTCTGAGCAATATCAGTTTCTCAGAGAACTAGGGTTTCCTCCAAATTGCCCGAATTCATAGTCCATACTTCTAAAAACTATTTTAACAAAAAATTTGAATAAAAAAATTTAAAGATCTATGTTAACTTTATGTCGATTTCGAATAAAATAAAATATTTTAATGTCATGTATAATAAAATAAAATAAATTAAATAAATATTAATGTCATAATAACAAAATATCCATGTGAGTTATTAATTAAAAAATAATATGAATTAATGTTAAAAACATATTAAGATAAAAATCCATTTATTGCCGTCTCGATGAAATAATTACCTAAAATATTTAAACCCAAATATTATATATATATTATATAATATATATAAATAATATATATATAGTATATATATATATATATATAAATATATATATCATTTATTTTTTTTATATATATTTCATGTAAGAAATAGATCCTTTTAATGAAGTAAAACCTTTGTTGGTTCATTTAACTCTAAATGAATGTTCCAAAAATAAATTTAAAAAAAATGAAAATTACATCATTATATTTTGCACTTTAGTTCAATACTTAAAATGGATTTATACTAGTTATTTTAAATGGATGTGTGTTTTTTTTTCAATTCTATGTATGCATAACTTGTTATGTTGTTTTATATAAAATTAATACTAATGCTTTTATTTACTCCATAATCATTTTTCTTATATAATTTTTATTTATTGATTAGTTTTTTTAATATTAATTTATTTATAAAATAATTTTAATTTATTTTATTAAGTTATATTCTCTACATATTTAATGGTCCTTTAATATATAGTCACTATTATTATATTTTATGTATTTAATATTATTATAATAACAATATTTTAATTTAATTAAGTCACATAAAGCTTAATCTAATCAAAATAATAGTGGATAAAGGATTGAAAGCCACTGTATACAAGATGATAATATAGGACATACAGAAGTTCAGGCTTTTGGTAAAGGAGAAGATATTGGATTTATATCCAATAGAGTTTTTTCACTCATAAAGATTATGTATTAACATTTATTATTAAGCATGTACAACTTTAAGACTATTTTCTTGGCTAATGCAAGCTATGTCATCATTTCAGCTTTGGGTGAAAATGGTTTTAGATTCTCTCTAGGTTTAAGAAAGTGTTTTCAAAGTTGCAAAATTACAATATAAGGGTTTTTAATTCCCAATAAATTTACTGATTATCCATCATAACTATAATATGTTATGAAACAAGCTCAAGAAAAGATAGAAAAGATAGATCAATGAGTTAGAATTCAGCCTCTTTGAGTGGGAAACCTCCTTTACATTACATAAATGAACAATTCTTGGATGATACAAATGACAAAACCTCCTTTCTATATATAGGAGTCTAATAAGTCACAATATAACCGAACCGACATAACAATAATAATATAAAGCCACAAAAATAACAATAGAGGGATTCTATGGGGCACAATAATAGCAATATGGGGATAGTAGGGGCACAACAATATTAATAAGGGATGCAACTACAATATTAATGGAGTAATCACTAGTATTATAGGGACCCAACATGCCCCTCTCCTTCAAAAAAGTGTTGTCCTCAATGCTTGAGTAGTTCGGGATGCTTTTGTATAAAATTCTCATCCTCACATGTGGAATCTTCAGCAGATAAGTTCTTCCACTTGATAAGATATTATGAAATTGATCGATTTCGTAGCTGCCAAGTTCTTGTTTTTTTGACTGCTTCTCGTTCCAGTATAATTTTTCCTTCCTCATAAAGTTCTGGGAATATTGTTTGAACTGGGAGCTTGTCGGCTATAACCTTCTTTAAACATGAAACATGGAAAACTGGGTGCAATAGAGAAGTTGCAGGAAGCTCCAATTTGTATGCCATAGTACCAATCTTTTGCAACACCTTGTATAGCCCATAATACTTTAGTGATAATTTATTATCCTTCTTAGCTTGCTTGAGGGACATTTTCTTATATGGTTGTAGCCGTAGGAATACCCAATTACCTACGTCAAAACTTCTTTCGTTGCGATGTTGATCTGCCTGTTGTTTAATTCTATTATGTGTCGACACGAGGTTATCCTTTAAGAGTTGGAGGACTTGTTGTTGATGTTCGATGTGATCTTCCACTGCTTGAACCTTAAAATTTTCTCTTAAATATGATGTGATGGATGGTGGATGATATCCATAAAGTGCCATAAATGGGGTCATTTTTGTTGTTGTATGGAAGGAAGTGTTATACCACCATTCAGCCAGAGGCAACCATTTGACCCATTGTGTCTGTTTATCAGATACAAAGAAATGAAGATATCCTTCCAAAAACTTGTTTACTATCTCAGTTTGCCCATCAGATTGAGGATGATAAGATGAGCTATGAGCTAACTGAGTACCAATACAAGAAAATAATTATGTCCAAAAATTTCCAGCGAAAATGGGATCGCTGTCACTTAAAATAATCTTTGGGTTTCCATGTAGCTTTTGAATTGTTTCCATAAATGCAATAGATACTCTATTGGCTTTAAATGGATGTGATAATGCACAAACGTGTGCATACTTGGTAAGTTTGTCAACTACCACCATGATGACACTCTTTCCCTCAGACTTGGGTAAAACTGTGATAAAATCCTTTCAAACCTCCTCCCAATGTTGGCTTGGAATGGATAAAGGTTGTAATAGACCTGGGGTCTTAATTGTTTCAACTTTATTTTTTTGGAAAACCAACAATTCCGCCACAAACTTTTGAATATCCGATTTAAGGCCATCCCAAAAAAATTCCTTCTTAACCCTGTGGTAAGTTTTTAAAAGTCCTGAGTGCCCTCCTAGGGGAGAAGTGTGCAATTCCATAAGAATATTTTGTTTTAGTTGGAAATTCTTACATAGGTATAAGCGATATTTGTACCATAAAGAATCATTTTGCCAACTAAATGTATCAGACATACTGGAATCTTGTTGTAACTTTCAAATAAGTGCCCACACTTCTTCATCATTCTTCCATTCCTCCCTTGCTTCGTTTATCCAATCTGGTTGGATAATAGAAATGGCACATAAAAATGCTTCTACGGCCTCATCCTTTCTTGAGAGTGCATCTGCCACCACATTTTGCTTCCCTTTTTGTAGATGATTTCAAAGTCATAACCGAACATCTTTGTGACCCACTTTTTGTTGCTTTTAAGAGGATAACCTTTGTTCTAAAAAGTGTCTTCCCATTAGGTAGGGTCACCATTTCTTAAGTGCATGGAGTATTGCTAACATTTCCTTCTCATAAATAGATTTGTGTAAAAACTTTCCCTTGATTGGTGGACGACTGTCAAAAGCAATGGGCCTTTCATCTTGCATTAGAACAACACCAATTCCATTTCCTGAAGCATCACATTCCACAATAAAGGTTTTTGTGAAGTCCGGTGTAGCTAAGACCGGTGCTTGGCACATTGCCTCTTTAAGATGTTCGAAGGACTTTGTTGCTTCTGGAGTCCATGAAAATGCATCTTTCTTCAATAAAGTTGTTAGAGGTGTTGCTATTCTCCCACAATTCTTAACAAACCTCCGATAATACCCTGTCAACCTGAGAAATCCTTGCATATGATTTATGGATGTGGGGATTTTCCATTCCTTAATGGCTTTAATTTTGCTAGGGTTTACCTTAACTCCTTCATGAGATACAATATGACCCAGATATTCCACCTCTTGTACTCCAAAGAAACATTTGGATCCTTTTGCATAGAATTGTTTCTCCTCCAATAACTGTATTACCTTGTCAACATGTTCAACATGATCCTTCGAAGACTTGCTGTAGATTAGTATATCATCAAAAAATACTAACACAAATTTTATAAGGAAGGGTTTGAAAATGGAATTCATCAAACCTTGAAATGTAGAAGGTGCATTGGTAAGGCCAAAAGGCATGACCAAAAATTCATAATGACCCTCATGAGTTCTAAATGTTGTTTTCGGAATGTCTTCAATCTTCATTCTGGTTTGATGATATCCTGAACGAAGATCCAACTTGGTGAAGTAAATTGATCCATGCAATTCATTGAGAAATTCATCAATGATAGGAATGGGGAACTTATCTTTAATAGTGAGCTTGTTGAGCTCCCTATAATCCAGACACATGCACCATGATCCATCCTTCTTGTGCACCAATACTACTGGAGTAGAGAAAGAACTTTGACTTGGTTGAATTATACTATCCTCTAGCATTTCTGCAACCATACGTTCAATTTCACTCTTTGGGGCATAGGGATATCTGTACAACCTGATGTTTGGAGGAACACTTCCTGGAATGAGATGAATAACATGGTCGTGATCACGAATAGGTGGGACACGTTTGGGAGTCTCAAATACCCTGGAATGATTGTTCAAGACTTTTTGAAGATCTGGAGAAATAGATGATTCCAATGTGGGAACATATAGCGAACATAATTGTGCTATTACACCCCTTTGTTCCTTTTTTAGAAGCTTTGTCATACCATTAGAGCTGATTATATTTCTTGGTTTCCCTACAATACCCCTTAATTCAACTTCCTTTCCTTCCACAAAAAATTTCATGAAAAGTTCTTGAAAAAGTAAAAGCTATTGTACCCAAGGGTTGTAGCCATTTGACTCCTAGTAGAACATCAACACCTTCCATTGGAATAGAAAGCATTGGGCTAGTCAATACATATTCTCCCATCGATAGCTTGATATTATGGCACTTTCGAGAGCAATTTATTGTTCCTCCATTTGCAACCATCAATTGACACTATGGTGTTGGATATAAGAAGCAATTCAATTCTTTTGCTACCTTACAATAAATAAAATTCTCGGTACTTCCTGAATCAATCAACACTATTACCTTTTTCTTCTTGATTTGTCCTTCCATCTTGACGGTTTGAGGAGTGGTAATTCCAGCCAATGCATTACAAGATATGGTCAGATTCATTTCTTCTTTATCTAGGCTTTGTTCATGGACTATATCCTCTTCTTTTGACCTGTATTCCTCCTTTTCTTCTTCCTCTTCGCAATCTATGTAGAATAATTTCTTCTGAGCGCACTTATGACCTTTAGTGTATTTTCTATCACAACTGTAACAAAGCCCTTTTGCTCTATTTTCTTCCAATTTTTGTGGTGTCAACCTTATAGGCTGTGGAAGACTAGGGGCAACAACACTTCAATCTTTATAGTTGTGTGTGGTATGCTTCCTAGTTGCCATAATTTTGCTTTCCATTTTTCTTGCTAACCTGAATGCCTTGTCTAATGAATCAAGTTCCCAAAGGCTAACATCATGTTGGATATTATCCTTTAAATACCCTACGAACACGTCAATCCTATGATCCTCTAGAATATTTTTTACCCTTATGTTCAATTTTTGGAACTCGTCAATGTGGTCCATTATTGAACCCTTTTGTTTGAGACTTATCAATTGGCTAAAAAAAGTGTTGCTTTTTGTATCCTCATAATGTGCTAACGATTCTTCCATAAAAATTTCTCAAGTGATAATTTCTTTATGAGAGCAAAGCCATTGATACCATACAAAATGATTTGGTTTCAAATATAAAGTTGCAATACGTACCTTTTGTGTGTTTTTCACATTATTGAGATCGAAAAGTTGCTCCATTTGTAATATCCATGTTGTGGGATCCTTGCCATCGAACTTCCTCATATCAATTTTAGGAATATGGCGGGTCTTCGATCGCACATTAGAGTCTATGAAATCATGATTAACATTTATTTTGTTCACATTTTGAGTTTCCTTTACAACCTTTTCACCATTAGTAAGTATTTCTTGTAGAAAATTTGTCAAATCTGTCTTCAAATCTGCCATGTCTGTCTTCAAATCTGTCTTCAAATCTACCATGTCTCTCTTAAAATCTATCTTCAAATCGTCCATCTTAGCTTCCATGCCCTTTATTTTAGATTCCATGCAATTTATCTTAGCTTCTGTTAGCTTTTGTGAGTGTAACATTTGTTGCACTTGTTCTTGTAATTTTGATATATCATGTATCATTTCTTCCTATTCTTCATGAGTCATGCTAGGGCTTTCAGGTTCCTTACTAAGTGTTTGCATTTTCTTTCCTCGGGGCATCCGTTACCGATAATAATTCTCTACTATGACCTTTGAATTCCTTCAAAACAAATTTTCAAACCAATCTTAAGAAAAAATTTAAAAGAATCTACACACCTTTTTTCACTTTGTAGGAGCTCGATATTGCCTCTATTGTATCTCTGTACTTTCAGATCATCCAGTTCTGAAATTGTGACCTGTAGTAGCCCTCTGTGTCCTCCTTACAATGCCACCAATATGATCCAAATTGGATTCTCCAAGGAAGAGTTATGAAAAATCGCCCACAGTGACCTCATTATAGACTAGTTCAGTAGAGCGAACTTGTACGACGTGCCACGAATCACTATTTCAACCTTTTGCTCTAAAAAATATATACAAGAAAGTACAGTTCGTCCTCGTTTTGTACCTTCTTACGAAATTTCAATCAGATGCTCGGAGAGAAATTTATGATGATTTGCCCCAGGTCACCTGTTTGGAATGAAATTCACGAGTCTGCAAGAAGACCAACTTCCTCAGATCATATCTCCGCAAATATAGCACAAACCGCTATGAAATTCAGACCCGAGATTCAGCGAGCTTTCTTCTCAAATGAGTTTTTTTTTTAGCTTCTGAAACTTCGCAGGAAAAAAATTATAGCGAAACTGCCACGATGACCTGTTTGGAGCAACGAAACCCTAGAATCCAAAGCTCTTATACCAAATGTTATGAAACCAACTCAAGAAAAGATAGAAAAGATAGATCAATGCCTTAGAATTAAGCTCTTATAGGAGTCTAAGGAGTCACAATATAACCTAGCCGACCTAACAATAATAATATAAAGCCACAAAAATAACAATAGAGGGATTCTATGGGGCACAGTAATAACAATATGGCGATAGTAGGGGCACAACAATATTAATAAGGGATGCAACTACAATATTAATGGGGTAATCACTAGTATTATAGGGACCCAACATAATACCTCAATTTGAACCTTTTGAATGTACTATATTAAACTATGTGTAAAAGATAAATTCATGTTTATAATAATGGTATTCAAGTAATGAGAGCTTAAGTGAATAACATTATAATTGAATAAAATCATTTGTAAATGACATAAATATGTATATGTGGATTTATTTATACTTCAGCCATAGTCTAAGGTTTTGAAATATGTTAGGTACTATTTTATTTTTAAGAAATGTAAATTTGTTTTATTTTATTTCTATAAAATATATTTTTGTAAGTTTAAACTAACCAAAAAATTTATAATTTTGAAATTTTGAAATATTAATATTTTAAGATATTTCAAAATTTTGAATATAACAATTTTCGATGAGCTAAAAGCAATGTTTTTGTTTCTTATTCAAATGAAATTTAAACTTTATTTGAGAATATTTTCTCGTCTTATGAAATAGATGGGTTTCTTTATCACTTCAAAATATTTCTCAATTCCAAATACTATTTCCACTTTTCTAAAAAAAATTTAACTTTCAATTAAAAAATTACTAACTTTTCTTCAATTTTAATATTTCTTAATATTTCTACTCAGTAACGAAGTATCACTACACAAAAGATTTAGTTTCATCCAAAGTCAAAGTTGATATTTAATCTCCACATGTGCTTTTTTAAAACAAATAATCTCATCCACAACCAATTTTCTTTAAATATAAAAGAACTAGAATTAAAAGAGATAAAATATAAAATCAACCCAAAAGGTAAGAAAATAAAAACTATACCAATGAAAAATCATCCAAAATAAGATTTGAATCAACCCAAAAATATAAAAGAGATAAAATATACAAAAGGATATCTGTCACATATGCAATTGAAATTTTTTTCAAATATTTGTTGGATTTAGGAATGATGGACAATAACTTCATTAAATCTTTATGGCATTAAACAACATTTTAACCTTGATATGTATCATTACCCAAAATTGTTGCTGATTGATAAAAGAAAACAATATTGCATTTTACTTGGATTTATAGTTAACTAACATATAAATTTGAAGTCTTATATATGTTTTTAATTGATACTTTGAACCGTATAAATTTCTGAACTACTCTTGTAAAAGTGAACTATCTTTTACTTTTCTCAAGATGAAAATTGAATGTGAATAGGAAAATTGAGTGTGAATATTTTACAAGGATTGAAGTAATAATTTTAGATACAAAGATTTAAGATACTAATGTAAAAATATATCAGGATTGAAGTAATCATTTTAGATACAAAAATTTAAGATACTAAAACTCGTGATAAATATCTCAAATCCCCAACTTATTTTTGGAGATAAAAGAGAACCGATTTTCGAATGATAAAGCTTTACTTAAACAAAGTGAAATACCTAGAAAAATTAAGGAGGAAGATTAACCCGCGATTATTAAGAAGGAAAATT
This sequence comes from Pinus taeda, assembly GCA_000404065.3. Taxonomy (NCBI): domain Eukaryota; kingdom Viridiplantae; phylum Streptophyta; class Pinopsida; order Pinales; family Pinaceae; genus Pinus; species Pinus taeda. Next base: position 222,906 of record APFE030337591.1, on the reverse strand, counting down.
AACTATACATTGTGTCACTATCTAATCTTGATAGAAAATTCTCTTCTGACTTAGATTATCCAAACATCAAAATGTCATGGTTTCATTATGCAGCAATGAAGCTACTTCTCTTTCCAAGCGGAAGCTACTTCTCTTTCCAAGCTTTGAAGCCATTGGTTGGTTGATTTACCATGTTTATAAAGATGGAATGATTATTAAGAATGAAAAGAGAGAAGTTATAGCCTCATTCAAAGGTTGTAGCACTAGAAACATGTCACGGGTTTCTTGAATTTGTGTAACCTTAAATAAGTATTTTGTATATTTTGTAAATGTCAAAGTTAGTGTATTAAAAAAATGTATTTATATCATGATGAGTGTTAGAAAACCATACATACATGTCATGTATTTCATGTGTACGTTTTATCAAAGAGGAAATCGTATGCATTTTAAGGATGATTAGATATTAATGGAACATGGAATGGTTACCAAAGGATGAGTTATTTTCGTACAAAGTTATAGGAAAAAAATGTTCAGTTACAAAGTAAAGGTCTTATTTTTCAAATGGTCTCATACTTATTAGATAGTTTGTGTACACATAATACATTTTAGAAAATGGGATGTGAATTGACTAGTGAAATGTTTCATCTACATGAATACTATTAATATTTATAGGAAATAAAGTATTAAAATTGTATTTTATTATTTTATGGTGATTTCTTAGTTCCATTGTTCAAACTCATCTTACAAATAAAATACCCTACAACTACATATAAGAAAAAATAAGTGTTGAAATATAATGGGAACTAGTATATTTAAGAAAATTGTACCTAGTTGGGGATATATGGAGGCTTTCAATTTCCTTGTTTATTGCCTATATATGTGCCAAATAAGTTAATTTTGTCTCAAAATTTCATATCAAACCATTTTGTTGGTGATTTAACTCTTCTCTTGTCAAAGAGCTAACAAAAGTTGATAACCCAAAGAAACTCAACTAAATTATATGTATGTCTACAATGCAAGACTTTGCTAAAGATGGCTCATAAAGAAAATCCAAAACAAAACTAAGGAAAAATTTTGAAGAATGATTGTAGGCACCACAACACCCTCCTCAAAAATTTTAGCAACATATAGAATATTCCTCATCATTATCCATCAAATATATAATCATCCAATCATACATATGTTTCACTAAAAATAAATATGAAGAAAGAAACTATATTATATATGAAAAGCCAAAATTATAATCTCCTAATAATCATCCAAATGGTATACAATGTCTATTAAAAAAGAAAAAACTTAGAATGAGTATTAGTTACACTCAAGAACAAAAATAAAGGATAATGTTAGAGCACTTCAGTGTATTTTCTTGTATTATAGTAATACAAAGTATTTTTTTATTTATAAAAGAAATAAATATGATATAATTATTTATCAAATTTGTTTTAGTGGTTTGGTTATTTGTGTTAAAAAAGAATTTGCTTTAAATCACTTTGTATGTAATGATCTTTATCTTAAAGAAAGAGGTGGGTTGATTTCATAAATATATTTAATGAAAGGAAATTTTTGAAATTAATGGTAATATAGAGATTAAGATTTTATATAATTAAAGTGATTAGTAGATAATTAAAAATAAAAGTATAATTATTAGATTTTTATTGAATCTGTTGACTTAATAGTGATATTAATTGCAATTGTCTACTTCTTGTAATATAATTGGGAATAGTAAGGATAAGATTGACATATCTTTTTTTTTAATAAGTTAGTATAGTTTATTTTTTATTTTTTTTACTTGATTAAGAGGATTTGAACTTTGAATTTCATCATTTAAATAATACTTTATAACGAAGGTGATCACCAATTCAATTGCCCCTAGTGGGCTAACTCAATTAAGTTAATAAATGTATAAACTCAATTTTTATTTTTATATTTAATAAGTCTTTTGGCCTTCGTTATGATTCAATTGATCGACAAAGATTTTTGACAATAAAACTTCCCATAAAAAAATTTTGATCCATTATAAGCATTTTTAATCACTAAACTTAATTATTTTGTATTTTTCTTTTACTAGAGAGATAAATGCATTTTTTAAAACATGAAGGCATTCAAAATCCCAAACAATTATTTTTCAGCATTCAATCTATTTAACAACTCAAATTTACTATTCTAACAATCTTTTCCAAATTTTAAATAAAACTCACCAAAAATATACACTAAAATAAAATAAAAAGCATTTCAACTACACTATTGTTTAAAAATAATAATAAATAAATCAAAGATATAAACCATACACTCTCTTTTTTTTTTTTTCAAAAAAGTATTTTTAACCTATTCACTTTTTAAGCTAGTTCGTCTCCAATTACTATACCATAACCTCCAAACACTCTCTCATTTACCGCTCACTTCCGCCCTTGTTTTGTGCGTTTGCAAAATTCATAACTTGGAAGCTTAACACTCCTTATTAACCCATAAATATTATATAACATGTCTCTTATTTTTGTAGGCCTTTCATATTGCAGGAAAGAAAACACAAATATGAGTGTCGGCTAATAAATCTACATAAAGCACAGTGTCATTAATTTGCACCTTCTCATCACTTGCCTAGCTGGGTGGATGGACAACTAATTTTTGGAATATTTAGAGACAAGGGGCATTGTGACGCGTAAGGGAACCATGAAATTATTAACAAAATCATTGTAACAGACTATACCATATAATTAAATTCCATATTTAATAATGCACTTTCGAGTGAAGTATATCTCTGGTCTCTCTATTGAACAATATTCATTTGTCATGGAATATGAAATTAACAATCTAAACCACCACTTAAATACTGACGAAAACTTCTGCAAATTTGATCCCTTTCACTACATATAATAACATTCAATGTCACTCCAAAACGAACGAAAAAACAGAAGTATGACGGAGTTTATGAAATATTTGATTGATCTCGAAAGAGTTCTTTGAGATTCCACATTCTCAATCTCAACATGTGCTTACATTTAAAGGGTATTAATTTGTATTTCATTTTTTCAACAGTTATTTATTAAGATTTTTTAAATATTTATATTATTATTAATGATATTTAATTTATTTTTTAAAAAGGTGAAGTTAACTAATATATATTTAAAATTTAATTATATATATCTAGTTTATTGAGTTTTTTTATAAAGTAATAATTATTTTTTATTTTTTAATAAAATACAAGTAGTTTAATAATAAGTTTAGAGAATTTGATTTTTTTACATTTTAATTTGGTCTATTAGACATGTTGTAATGCGTTGTTATGTATGTTATGTATAACATTTTGAGTAAAATAAAATAACAAAATAAAATTAATAATTTAACATTCAGTGTGCTTATTTTTTATGAATAACAAAATAAAATTAATAATTTAATATTGATTGTGGTATTTGTTATTATTGAGCCTATTTAAAAGTTTGAGAAATTTATTATGGAATGTAAGAGCAATGTAATCCATTTCTATATATCAATCCAATCAAGCACAACACACCCACTTGATGCAAAATATGTAAGTCTTTATCTTTTTTACTAGTTTAGAATTTTACAATTACTATAAGACATTTTTGTTTTCTCAACTTTTCATTTATTTTGATTTGAATTGATATTCATGAATTTTATTTAATGAATGCACGTTGTTCAAGATTACCAAGTTACAGAGTTGTTGAATGAGAAAGTTGTAGCCCAGAGGAGAGGTGTGAGGGAAAGCACTATAAATCGTACTTGCGAGTTAATTTGAATTTATTTATTTCTAAAGTCACGTTCATAGTTGTGTAAGACCAAAAGTATTTTTTAAAATGATAGTAAATAATGTAATATAATAAACATTATTATTCAATAATCAAAGAGTTTTCTTGAATGGAGTGAAGAAATTTTTCTTGCCTTGGGGAAAATAACAATAGAAGTGAATTCCTAACAATTCACAAAATTAAATACATAGTAAAAAAAACAACTTTCTATAATAAAAATTAACCTTTTTGATATTTTTAAGAGTAATATAAATCATAAACATATATTTTATAGTCAAATAATTAAAAAGTTTACTAAAACAAAACTTATAATAAAAAAAATATTTTTATAATCAACAAAAAAACCATGTAATACATTATAATTAAATAATAAGTAAAAATAAAAATAGAACATAAAAAAAAATAAAAATAAAAACATTATAAAAAAATTATTACCGTTCAAATTTGTAACATGTTTTCAATTTTCAATGATCTTCTTTTTCTGAAGTATATATAGATTGCAGATTCCATAAATATCTCAAAAATCTGATAGTGAAGACACGTCAAACAATTAATCCTTCTCCTGACATTTTAGATTCAGGGCATATCCCAAACCTATAGTAGAACTAACGCTCTACGACGATGCAGATTGTTTATTTTTTAATTAGATTCAGAGTATTCTCAAAACCTACAATAAACCTAACAAAGATTGAGATTGTTTATTTATTTATTAGTGTCACTGTATAACGTTGGTCGACACATGTGAGCAATTTACGTAGGTTAAGTAGTGGGCAACTGTATTTTGACGAAATTGTTATAATAATGGCCACGAAGGTGATGGGTTTGTTGAAACAATAGGCAAAATAATACAAATTATATCTTGATCGACGTATGTTGACTTTCTTATGGTTTTATTCTTAAATTAAACTATAATCTCAGAGCTCATTCTAGAGTTTATAATTCTTTGGGAAAAATTCCCACCAAAGTTTATAATTCCCTAGTTGAAAATTTGAGGTACTAGTCCTAAAAAAATTTACCTGGAGGCGGAATCGAGATAGACTTGGTGCGCTACAAAATTTAACCCCAAAACGAAAGAATTGAAGATTTAGATGGATACGCACGCATGAGTCATCCAATCGAAGGCCTCTCTCATCTTAGATCCTGAACGCAATCCTAGATACTTTGTTCTGAAAATCATAATATTTTATAAGTACATGAGGAGCTTTAAAGCTTATCCACGAAAAACATGTGTCAAGATTTCACTGCAATATTTTATAAGTAGATTGGGAGTTTTAAAGCTTATCCACGACAAACATGTGTCTAGATTTCTGTACTGAAGATTTTAAGGTTATTGTGAAGATAGATTTCTGTATTGAAGATTTTAAGGTTATTGTGAAAATTGATTTTTTTCACTATAAAAATGCCATTCAAATTAGAAAGCAAGTCAAAATAGAAACAATGGTTAGAAACTAAGCAAAAATGGAATTCATACTCTTTCATTTTTATTTTTATTTTATGGTTTGTTTTCAAATATTATTTATATTTTTATTTATGTGTTTGTTTATTTATTTAATCATTTTTGAAAAATTATAATAATTTTATATATGTTTTTTTTCAAGCTTATTAATAATATTTTTTAATAATTATCATATTTCCATGTAATGCCTCGAGATAAATGTAATTATTTGATTTTACTGTGGTAAATGATGAACTGGATTGACAACATTATCGTTTTGAATTTAAATAATATTAGTTCTTTTGTTTGAAAGATAAATTTTTAAGAAAATGTTTCCAAAAGAAAGTGGCCACTTCTCAAGGGGGAAGTTCGAGGCAAGGCAGTTGCCATGATTCCCAACTCTAACTAGTTCCAAAGGGAAAACAGGGGGGAGAAAGGGGAATGTTCTGTGCTGTTGGGACACATAGAGAGAGGAAAAGACAAATGAAATTAGCGAAGTCTAGTGATGACCAGATAGCCAGGCACTAAGTGCAAACATCTTGCTGTGGACAGTGGTCCTACAAGAAAGCAAGGGGCGAGATTCTCGTATTTAACAAGCAACAGTGACCGAGGTAAGGACTAAATTGTTCTATGTTTCTTTAAAAAAAAAAAAAAAAAGGAGACCCTAAAACATTGAGGAGGCATGTTGTATTAGATCATTGTAATGTTGCAGTTATTAATTTAGAGATGGTGTAAATGGGGTCCTAACCCAGAGTACTCACAAGAAATAGATGGTAACCATTATTGTAGGCTCGGAAGTAAGAGTTGAATTGGCGACTGCAAAAGAATGTATAATGTATATTGTACTTATACCGAGAACCCTAGGGGCACGGTTCCATTTTCCGAACCCTACGTGTAGGTAGTATTTCCAGAACCTCAGATATAGGGTATTACTTCTAGAACTACTCCAAGAATTAACTATGTGACTGAGAATGAAGCCAAAAACACATTCACAGGGGGAATATTGCTAACAGAATTAGCTTACTGTCAGGTAAAATTATAGACAAGGTGGCTACGCTACTTCTGTTAGTTTATAACATGGAAACTACACTTTTAAAACAAATCGAGTATGCTCAGTGGCCATGCGTAAATTAAAACCCAACAGTAATAATCTATTACCTTCACTTTATGGGATCTTAGATAGACACATGACTACACAGAGCGTTTATACCAAAATAGACAAATAAACCTCAATTTAAGCGTGCTGCCAAAACGTGTCAGCAAGGTGATCGCGACAGATTAATATACACAAAAAAATACAATTGAGTGACTGTAGTTATAATTCTCAGGGTGAATCGAGCAAACAACTTTCAAGTGAGAGTGAGCAGGCAATTCATTTGTTACCAATTAAAAAAAAAATCAGTAGGAAATTACAAGAGTAGAAGACACATAAATTGTAACTATGGAAATCCTGTTACTATGCGTGGAACTGGTAATTCAAAGAATGTAAGGCATCATAGCAAAAACTGTAATGTATAACCAAACACAAAGGAAAGCAAGTATAATCCATAGATGCATTGACCGAGGAAGGGTAGATTCGTCATTGATCATATCCGAACAAACCATTCAATAAACTGAGTACTGTATCATGACATTCTGAATGGTCAAGAAAATCAACGGAACCATACAATATTACAGCCAAATCCATTGTAAGAAGTCAGGGAAACTTGATAAACATATACATATACTGCACGAGTACCAGAAATCGACTCATCGAGAAATTGTACGAGTTTGGCATGTGTCACCAGGTCGAATACTACCCAAACCGAAGTGTTCCTTTAAATTAAAAACTTCACATTCAACTAGAATAATACAGTAGTTACATTTACAGAAAAGTAGGGGAAGCCAACAGAGGGCTCGATCCCAATGTCTTCATGAAACCTAGCAGGGACCCAAATAACTGAAAGTATGAATACATCTGAGCTAGCCAGAGGCATTGAGCCTGAGAGAGGCCTCGATGAGGCTGGTCCCCTATGCAGGAAAAATTGTCTCAGAACCCAAGCATTATATGCACAATTTAAACATAGTTCTAGTCTAGAAACCATCACGCATCAGTTTCTGATAGAAGAGAGGGAAACAATTGACATATTCGGCCGACCTTAGACCTCATACCTGGAACATTGGAGCTTGAATCCATCTTTGTGGCACTGGGTTCCGAAGCAAAGCCAAATCTGAGGGCGAACCTATCAGAACCCTCCATAGAAGAAATGGTATCAGCTAGTGATTGAGCCATAAAAGTCTTCACAAAAGGCGAGTAAAACCAAAGAGATTCCGAGAATTTGTAACAGTGGCGAACGTTGTTGTATGTGGGAAATAGAAATGGCTCACCCGTAGCCGAGTTCAAGTGCATAATTCAGGCAGTAGCAGCATGAACACCACCTGGTAGCAAACAGGAATCCAAGAAATGAACGCACAGACCCATGAATGAGGACGACATTCAAGCGGCAGCCTGGGCAAATGGCGGAGGAATGAGCTTCGGCGAAGAGACCATGCAATGTGAATAGACCTGCACCGTCTACCACCGTTGGATTGTCGAGCTGACTCCCAAACCGTTGATTGAGTACGGATCCCGAGGCGATACCTATGTTGGGCAGTGTTGCACTTGCCACGTATAGTGGCAGTGCAGACATTAATGAAACATACCAAATCAACAAGATTAAGGTGCTGGCATCGACGGTCTTGGAGTCATGACTCATCTTCCCACACCCAATCGATGGTGTATTAAGGGGGCCATGAGGCGGGTGCTTGTAAAAGTCAATAACTGCTCTTTAAAAATAGTAGCGGAGCTAGTAATGGCAGATTTAAATGTGCTTCCCCTCAGTTCATATGATGTTTTCATCGGTATGCACTGGTTAGAAAAACATTGGTCATTGGTCAACTGCAAAACAAAGAGTATTTATTATAGGGATGAACATGGAGCAAGGCAGGAAATGTAAGGAATTAAGCGGCCAATGCAGGTTTGGCCAATAACTACATCTCAGTTAGCGAAATGCATTAGAAAGGGGTGTCAGATTTATGACATTCAAGTGGGCTATGCCAACTCAAAAGATAAAATAGCCATGTTGGACAACATCCCTGTGATACAAGAATTTGTTGACGTGTTTCCGGAAGAGATTCCCGGACTGCTGCCTAAGGGGGATATAGACTTTAATATCGAATTGGTACCAGGGGCAGCATTGGTATCTCGAGCACCTTATAGAATGAGTATATCTGAGCCGACAAAGTTAAAAATGCAGCTACAGGAGCTGTTACACAAAAATTATATTCGCCCCAGTGTCTCTCCCTAGGGGGCTCCAGTATTATTTGTTAAGAAAAAAGACGGGACCCTTCGGATGTGTATAGATTATCGTGAGTTGAACAAACTGACAATAAAAAATAAGTATCCTCTACCTCGAATTGACGAACTTTTTGAACAAGTGAGAGGTGCAACCATATTCTCCAAGATCGATCTGCGATCAGGATATCACCAAATCAGGATTAAGGAAGACGACATAGCTAAAACAACTTTTAGGACAAGGTATGGACATTACGAATTTGTGGTGCTACCGTTTGGGTTAACTAATGCCCCCGCAACTTTCATGTGCTTGATGAAAAACATATTTCATCAATATTTGGATAGATTTGTGCTGATATGCATCGATGATATATTGATATATTCCCGCACTATGGAATAGCACAAGGAACACTTGAGATTGGTGCTGCAAACCCTCCAAGAACACGATTTATATGCCAAGTTCAGCAAGTGCGACTTCTTCAAGGAAGAAATATAGTATCTAGGTCATATAATCATAAAGGAAGGGATCATTGTGGACCTCGAAAAGATAAAGACCATAATGGAGTGGCCCATAATGAAAGATGTAGCCGACATCAAGTCCTTTATGGGGTTAGCCGGTTATTACAGACGATTTGTGGAAGGCTACTCAAGAGTAGCATACCCCATCACTTCCTTACAGAAAAAAGGAAGAGCATTCAATTGGACCCCGGAATGTCAAAAGAGTTTGAGCAGCTTAAGAACCTACTCACCACCACACCCATTTTGAGCATAGCTGATCCTACTAAGGACTATGTCGTGTGCACTGATGCAAGCAAGGAAGGTGTGGGAGGCGTGTTGATGCAAGAAGGGAAAGTAATTGCTTACGAGTCAAGGAAACTAAAGGAGCATGAGAAAAAATATTCTTCTTATGACTTAGAGCTGGCAACCATCATACATGCCTTGAAGATGTGGTGACACTATCTCATGGGAATGAAATTTTTATTACTGACAGACCACCACAGTCTGACCAATTATTTTAGCCATCCCACTTTAAACGCGAGGCAAGCACGGTGGGTATATTTCCTATGTGGTTTTGACTTTGACATCAAACACTTGAAGGGGAAAGAAAACTGGGTGGCGGATGCTTTAAGTCGGAAATTACAATGTTTGTATGAAATTTGCTTTAGCGAATGGAAAAGCATATTCAAGGAAATGATAAAAAAGGTAGCAAAACGAGATACTGTATACCGGCAAATTGAACAAGTACAGCAGTCTACCAACGAGGAGAATTCGCCAGGCTATGAGGTAGATGATGCTGGAATGTTGTATTATAGAAAGAGGCTATATGTACCCAATCAAAATAGTCTTAAAAATCTGATTTTGGATGAATTTCACATCAGTCACTATGTTGGACCCCCAGGGTATCAAAAACTGATCACTACGCTTCAAAAATAGTACTATTGTCCAAATATGAAGAAGAATGTGGCCAAGTATTTAGCACGGTGTTTGGAGTGCCAACAAATTAAGGCAGAGCATCAACATCCAACAAGGCTATTACAACCCTTACCCATTCGAGAATGGAAGTGGCAAACCATTTCTATGGATTTTATAACAGGGCTGCCTAAGACCAAGAAGAATAATGACTCTATCATGGTGGTGGTGGACAAATTGAGTAAAGTAGCACATTTTATACCTGTGAAATCCACCTACAGAGCTGTATAGATTTCCCATATCTTCATGCAAAATGTGTTTAGATTGCGTGGACTACCAAAGACGATAATCTCAGACCGTGACATGAAATTCACATCGGTCTTTTGGAAGACATTATTTACAGAATTAGGGACACAACTGAACTTCAGTACAGTGTATCACTCCCAGACCGATGGACAAAGAGAACGGGTGAACCAGGTGGTAGAAGACATGTTAAGGGCCTATGTAATGCAGCAACCAACTCAGTGGGAGGCGTATTTACACTCGGTTGAGTTTGCATACAATAATGGCTATCATACTTCCTTACAAATGAGCCCCTTTGAGGTCTTGTATGGGCGGAAATACCGCACACCCTCAAGCTGGGGTGGACCTGAAGACAAATTAAGGTTAGGGCCAGAAATGCTTAAGAAAATGCAGGAAATGGTCAAAAAGGTACAATCCAATTTAAAAGCTGCTCAAGATAGGCAAAAGAACTTTGCTGACCGGAAGAGGAGGTTTAGAGAATACCAAGTCGGTGACCGTGTATATGTGAGAATTCAGGCAAGGAGGAGTATACTGCAATGGAGCGGGTGTGCCAAGTTGGTGCCCAGATATTGTGGACCTTTCCAAGTCATGGAAAGGATTGGGTTGGTGGCTTACCAGTTCGCCCTACCAAGTCACATTCAGGTCCACAATGTCTTCCATGTCTCTGTGTTAAAAAATATGTTTATGACCCTAAAAATGTGATCAGATGGTAGTATATTGAAGTCAGAATTACTTCTAGTAGACCAGTTTGAAAGTTTTTTTTTTTTTTTTAACCGATTTAGAATATTGCATATTGAGGGTCGAACCAAAAAGAGAAGTCTTGGTCGAGCCGCTGAGCATTCTCGACCGAAGAGAAGTAGAACTATGGAAGCAAGCTATTACCCAAGTTAAAGTGTAATGGAAGCACTTTGGGCCTGATGAGGCCACTTGGGAAGCTGAGGAGCTCATGAAGAAAGCTTATTCGGAGTTGTTCTTGGTCAACGGACATCATAAATTGTCCAATTTGAGGAGGGGAAGATGTAATGCCCAGGGATAAATGCAACTATTTGACTTTACTGTGGTAAATGATGAACTGGATTGACAACATTATTGTTTTGAATTTAAATAATATTAGTTCTTTTCTTTGAAAGAGAAATTTTTAAGAAAATGTTTTCAAAATAAATTGGCCACTTCTCAAGGGGGGAAGTTAGAGGCAAGACAACTGCCATGATTCCCAACCCTAACTATTTTTCCCCTGACTGGAAAGGTTTCCAAAGGGAAAACAGGAGGGGGAGAAAGGGGAATGCTCTATGCTATTGGGACAGACAAAGAGAGGAAAAGACAAATGAAATTGGCTAAGTCTGGTGATGACCAGATAGCCAGGAACTAAGTGCGAACATCTTGCTGCGGACAGTGGTCCGGCAAGAGAACAAGGCGGGAGATTCTGGTCTGTGAGGATGAATATCATGGATGGGTGGCAGATTGAAAGTAGGTGAACAGAGATGTGCAAAGGTAATCTCAGCTTTCAAGTATTTAACAAGCAACAGTGACCCAGGTAAGGACCGAATTGTTCTCTGTTTATTTAAAAAAAGGAAAAGAAAACGAAACTCTAAAACATTGAGGAGGCATGCTGTATTAGATGATTGTAATGTTGCAGCTACTTATTTAGAGATGAGGTAAATGGGGTCCTAACCCAGAGTTGTAATAAGAAATAGATGGTAACCATTATTATAGGCTTGGTAGTAAGAGTTGAATTGCTGACTGCAAAAGAATGTATAATGTATATTGTACTTATACACAGAACCCTAGGGGCAGGGTTCCATTTTCCGAACCCTAGGTGTAAGGTAGTATTTCTAGAACCTCACATATAGAGTATTACCTCTAGAATTACTTCAAGAATTAACTGTGGCTGAGAATGAAGCCGAAAACACATTCAGAAGGGGAAGACCGCTAATGGAATTAGCTTATTTTCCGATAAAATTTTAGACAGGGTGGCTACACCACTTCTGTTAGTTATAACATGGAAACTACTCTTTTAAAACAAATCAAGTATGCTCGGTGGCCATGCATAAATTAAAACCCAACAGTAATAATCTGTTACCCTCACTTTAGGGGATCCGAGATAGACACATGAGTGCACAGAGCATTTATACCACAATAGACAAATAAACCTCAATTGAAGCGTACTACCAAAATGTGTCCACAAGGTGACCGAGACAGATTCATATACACAAAAAAATACAATTGAGTGACAGTAAAAAATCTCGGTAGGAAATTACAAGTGAAAAAGACGCAGAAATTTTAACTATGGAAATCTTGTTACTATGCGTGGAACTGGTAATTCAAAGAAAGTAAGGCATCATAGCAAAAACTGTAACATATAACTAAACTCAACGGAAAGCAAGTATAATCCATAGATTCATTGACCAAGGAGGGGTAAATTCATTATTGATCATATCCGAACAAACCATTTAATAAACTGAGTACTATATCATGACATTCCGAATAGTCAAGAAAATCAACGGAACCATACAATATTACAGCCAAATCCATTGTAAGAAGTCAGGGAAACTTGATAAACATATGCATATATTGGACGAGTACCAGAAGCCGACTCGTCGGGAAATTGTAAGATTTTAGCTCTCGGCATGTGTCACCAGGCTGAATACTACCGAAACCAAAGTTTTCCTTTAAATTAAAAACTTTACATTCAACCAGAATAATACAACAGATACATTTACAGAAAAGTATGCTAAGCCAACAGATGGCTCGGTCCCAATGTCTTCATGAAACCTAGCAGGGACCCAAATAATTGAAAGCATGAATACAAATGAGTTAGCCAGAGGCATTTAGCCTGAGAGAGGCCTCAATGAGGCTGGTCCCATGTGCAGGACAAATTGTCTCAGAACCCAAGCATCATATGCACAATTAAACACAGTTCCAGTCTAGAAACCCTCGCACATCAGTTTCTGAGAGAAAAGAGGGAAACAATTGATGTATTCGACCAGCCTTAGACCTCATACCTGGAACATCGGAGCTTGAATCCATCTTTGTGGGACTGGGTTACCAAGAAAATCCAAATCTGAGGGCGCACATGTGAGAACCTTGCATAGAAGAAAAAGTATTAGCTAGTGACTGAGCCATGAAACGTCCTACTTCACACAAGGTGAGTAAAACCAAAGAGATTCTGAGCATTTGTAACAGTGGAAAACATTGTTGCATGTGGAAAATAGAAATGGCTTACCCGTAGCTGAGTTCGAGTGCATAATTCAGGCGGTAGCAACATGAACACCACCTGGTAGCAAACTGGAATCCAAGAGCCGAACACACAGACCCATGAATGAGAAAAACATTCAAGCGGTAGCCTGGGAAAATGGCGGAGGAATGAGCTTCAGCGAAGAGACCATGCAATGTGAATATACCTGCACCATCTACCACCATTGGATCATTGAGCTAACTCCCAAACCATTGATTGAGTAAGGATCCTGAGGCGATAGCTGTGTTGGGCAGTGCTGCACCTGCGACATACAGTGGTAGTGCAAACATTAATGAAACATACCAAATCAACAACAGTAAGGTGGTGGAGTCGATGGTCTCAGACTCATGAATCATCCTCCCACACCCAATCGACGGTGTATAACAAACCTTTCCGTAGCCAGAGTAAATGTTGAGGATTACCATATTCGTTGGGAGATGGAACCTTGTACACATAGGCGGAAGAATTAATTTAATTTGAAATTGCATAAGTTAGTATAACATGCCAAGTGAAGTAATGGCATGAGAATATGTGTAAATGCATGGTATTTAATAGTGACGGTTTACATAGGTTGTCAATGCTGGTAATTAAAAAGAAAAAATTGTTTCGGGAGTGTGACACCCCAGACTATTGTAAATATTTTTATTTACCTCAGTTAAAAAAAAAGGACATAAATGAAATGATGATGATTATTATCTGTTGCATGAATTAGTTAATATTTATTTTATTTTAGAAATGGAATTGTGGAATAATTTCCCAGTAACAGGGATGATATGTAACTTCTAAGGAGTTAATATATTAAAAGAAAATAACGGTTGCAAACCCTAACCACCTTTCCCCTCCCTAACTGTGGAATGGGTTCCAGTAAAAAGTGAGAAGGGGAGAAAAGGTGAGAACAATGCACTGTAGAGGATAGGTAGTGGGGAAAAGGGGTAGCTTACCATGTCTGGTAAGGATCAAATGGTAAGAGTGTAGAGCGCTGCAACTAGCAAAGACAGTTGTCTTTGAGCAAGCTAGGGGGGAGACTGGGCTTGAAAGACAGTCTCATGGTCGGGTGGAAGACTAGTTACAGAGAAGCAGGTTGACCATATCAAGAAATAGGAAGTGGAAGGGCATCTTCGGAAGACAACACAGGTACCTGGCTCTGCCTTAATTTCAAAGAGTAAAGAATGTTTAATTCCTGTAAGTCACAGTATTTTAGGAAAGAGTGTAAGGGTACACAGTTGAGAAGTTCTTAACTTTGTTAAAGAAAAAGGATTATTGTCGTTAACGGGATATGGGAGGGTAGTCAGTAAAAAGGGTAGCCCATTTCCCACAGCATAACCATAATTGTTTAGGTAAAACTTTCCTCAGATTTGAGATTGAAACAAGCTGGTAGATTCGAATTGATAACTGTATGTGGTAAGGGAAAACAAAATGGTTTTGCTATAAAGAAATTTAACCTATAACATAACCAGTATTTCAAAACCTGAGTACAAGAAAACAAGGAAATTTCCTCATGTAGACAACAAAAACAATAGCAGATGCACAAGGGAAATCTAAGTGACCGAATAAGGCTATCATAATGCAAGCGTAGACAACTTGAAATAGAACGTGCGTTGCACCGGTTTTCCGAAGTGGCATCAAGTTCTTGACTGAGATTATTATTTTTGTGATAGTATTATGTATTTAGAGTAGGATAACCCTCATGCCCAGGTCAGGAAGTCGCCCTTATTATTAAACCAGGAACTCCCTTTTTGTTTAAAAGGAAAGAGAAGTTAGGATTTCCATACAGGCTTCCATGGCAATGGTGGTAATTATCGTAATGAAGAGCTAGTTGATAGCATGGTAGCAAAAAACCGCCCTTACACAAAGTCCAATTGAGGGAAGACCATAGGAAGCCAATATTGAGTGGGAAGGGGCCGCAAGTTTGGGTGAGGTTACCAATAACCCCGCCACATCATGCCGGACTACGGAACATGAGTAGGAAAGGCTACAGGTGCGTGGAAGAGCGGGGATTGAATCAACTCAAAAGATGAAAGGAAGATAAAATTACATGCAACTAACCACAGATAGAATACTTAACACCATAAAGTTGTGAAAACAATCATCCCTTAACTAGAGAGTAAACCTGGAGATAAGCTATGTGGAAAACCCAAAGTTCATAAACAAAAGAGATTAAAAACTTTTGTACAGGGAAGCCATGGAGCGGAATTCCCCTGTCAGGTTTAGAACAATAGATCCACATTGCTAACTGAAGTAATACATCTATCTCATAAATTTTCAATCTAGTATAGAAAAACATCTATCTTATAATTTGCAGTCCACTAGAACGAAACAAATGCATGTGTGCGCAAATTGTATGCACCACAACATAGGGGCGAACAGAGACTGTAGTCGGCCCAAAATCCAGTAACTAATTTACATATGATAATACAGTACAAACTGGAACTTGGGGCAAGGTGAAATACCCTACAAACCCTTTGTCCATTAAAGTTATAAAAAAAAACCCTGAACCCTCGAAGCACAAAGGATTCCTGGAGCAACCAGAAAAGCCATAGTGGGAGAGATTTCCATACCTGGAGTTCTGTTCTAGGCGGAGATGGGGCTTACCCCTAGTCATGGCTAGCCAACGAGTAAGGGTAGGCACCCAGGCTAAAACAAACGAAAAAACATATAACACAAAATAACTACCAGAGAAAGCTATGCCACATACAATGGCAACCATTCAAGGAAATATACACTCAACTCCTTTTCAAGGAACTTACCTGCTAGGAACCTCGGCCAGAATATACATAGCACTGTGTCAGTTGCAGGCCGCTTCCATAGCCAAAATTCCTGTAGATGCATAACCTTATGTTAACAAGAGCTTTTATTTGAACAATAGGGACAAAGGAGTGCATAATCAAATGGAGCAGGGAAACCATAATCTTGTTTGTTATTACCTAAAGAGTTGAAGATCGAATCGCCAGTAGCCAGACAGGGCCTGCAAGTTAGCTTCTGGGTTTGAGTGCACAATCAAATACTGAACAAACCGTCAGAGAGGGAGAATCGACTAACCAAATGAGCCAACTCCCGAGACCATTGATAGAATAGGTTGGCAAGCTGCAAAACTAGATTACCCAGCCACCATCGGATTGACTGAGGCATTTCCGCACCATCGATGCAGCGAGGATTCACATGCAAGGCAGAGGATTGGACATGCCTGTAAGCATCGAACAGTACGAGGTCGAGCAGGAATTAATTCGCTTAAAAAAATGGATAAGGCATGTCACGTGATGTCGCAAGAAAAATCCGGAAACAACACATCACCAAACGTCACCTGGAATTCTCATGCATAAGACTTTTTTAAAACCAAAATAAAATAATATGAGTTAACCAATATAAAATAGTACACCAGTTTAATGTAGGCGGTGGCATAGGTAAAACAATTCCCTTGGAGATCCATGGCATGCGAATTATATAAATGTTTAAATACAAATATAAATATAAATAAAAAAAAATTATGTGTGGAGACATTACAAGTGGTATCAGAGCCTTGGAACAAAAAAACTGTGGCCTCTGGGGACTAGGGAAAACCAAAAAAAAAAGAAGCCTATCAACCCACTGTATTTACAACTTATCTCGTTCCTAATGAGTGTATAAACAAACAGATAATGTAATAATCCTTTTGATGTTACTTGTTTTGTGGTAAGTATAGGATCAGTAGAGAACTAACAACATGAGAAGAACAGACAATGCCTCCCACAGGTTTGGGGTAGGTCAGGGGCCTGCAGCAGGTTCTGGAAACCATCCCGAGTTATGGGTTCAGCTGGGTGAGGAAGAACACAATACCAATATGGCGATTTTGGAAATTGTACAAGAACTAAAAAATGAGATGGCCCGATTATGGGAAGATAATGCAAGGTTAACTATGGAGCAGGAGAGTATCATAAAAAGCGTATCCGATAGGCTGAATCAGCAACCACCGAATCCCAGTGTTGAGCAGCAAAGGATGTCAGGAGAATAGAATCCTCACACAGATCCCAAAGAATCAAAATTAAGGGAGGAGGAATGCTTGGATAATGCCTCCGAACAGTAGACATCCAAAAGGTAACGGATAGAGTTGCAAGGGGAATTCTGTAAAATCAAACCACCGCACTTTGACAGAGAACAAGAGGAAGCAGCAGAGGCCCAGTTGATCAATATGAACAAATACTTCCAGCTGTATCAGTACGACCACAACCTCAAGGCACGGTTGGCCATTTTCCAATTACAGGGTAAGGCCACCTTGTGGTGGGAGGAGGTTAAGATGGTAAACGGAGTAAGAAAACATAATATCACCTGGGAGAAATTTCAAAGATATTTCAAGGAAAGGTACCTAACTGAGCACTTCTATGATGAGAAGGCAAGAGAATTCCATGACCTGTGGTTGGGGCAGTAGACTATGGATGAATTTATTACTCGCTTTAACTCCCTACTCCGTTATGTGCCCTATATATGGGAAGAAAAAGCTAAAGTACAAAGGTTTGTTAGCAGCTTACCATTGAGTATGAGAAATAATTGAATTTGACAACCCAAAGACAATGGACGAGGCTATCCGCAAGGCCCGAATTCGCTATCAGCAAAGCAAGTAGAAAGGAGATGTCCTAGGTAAGAAGTGAGTTGATAAGAAAGGTAGAAAATTACCTGGAAGCACTAAAGGTAATCGCGGTGGAGGTAGAAACAGAGTCACCAAGGGGAAAATCAGCAGAAACTCACAGAAAAATTCGCTTCGATTACAACCACACAGTGAGTCTAGAACCAATGGTCGAACTGGGAAAATAGACAATGAACAGATAGCGAGGCCCCCAGTGTAATGTTGGGGCTATGGTGGACCACATTATGTGAAAACCGCCCCCAGCGAAAAGGAGCTGAACAAGCTTCCCAGGTAGATGAAGCCTCTACAGTCGGCAATGTAGGACGAACTCTGCGAAAGATTAATGCTGCTTTGGAAGATCGCCAGGCGGAGTACCAGCCGACCATGGTGGAATTTGAAGGTAAACTCTTAAACCTTGCTATAACTATTTTAATTGACTTCGGTGCAACGTTAAGTTACATTAATCCTAGAATTGTGGAACATTGTAAGTTGCAGCCTGTTAAGTTTAGGACCCCCTGGCTAGTTCAATTGGAAGCAGGGGCAAAAAGGCGGGTAATGTCTAAGGTCAAAAACTGCCCGATAGAAATAGCAGGACAGTCCATGACAACATATTTAAATGTGTTTCCCCTTGGCTCATTTGATATACTGATTGGTATGGACTGGCTAGAAAAACACTGGTTCATAATTAATTGTAAGACCAAGACTATCAGTTATAAGGATGAGCTGGGAATAAAACAAGAGGTGCAGGGGATTAAGTGGCCAGTGCAAATTCGGCCCATAACTGCCTCGCAGTTAGCAAAATGCATTAGGAAGGGGTGTCAAATTTATGCCATCCAAGTGGGGTATGCCAACTTGAAAGACAAAACAGCCACATTGGAGAATATTCCTGTGATAAAGGAATTTGCCTATGTATTTCCAGAAGAGATACCTGGATTGCCACCCAAAAGGGACATAGACTTTACCATAGAACTGGTGCTAAGGGTAGCCCCAGTTTCTCGAGCACCCTACAAAATGAGTGTACTAGAATTAATAGAGTTGAAGATGCAATTATAAGAGTTGTTGGACAAAAAATATATTCGCCCCAGTGTGTCCCCTTGGGGAGCCCTGATATTGTTCGTTAAGAAAAAAGATGGGACTCTCTGCATGTGTATGGACTATCGTCAGTTAAACAAATTGACAATAAAAAACAAGTATCCTCTGCCCCGAATCGATGAACTGTTCGACTAGGTGAAGGGAGCAACAATTTTCTCAAAGATTGATTTGCGATCAGAGTATCACCAAATTCGGATAAAAGAGGAAGACATAGCTAAGACAACTTTTAAAACTCGGTATGGCCACCACGAGTTTGTCGTGTTACCCTTCAGGTTGACTAATGCTCCCGCCACCTTTACTTGTTTGATGAATAGTGTGTTTCATCGGTATTTAGACAGTTGGTGCTGATCTTTATTGATGATATGTTGATTTACTCTTGGACTAAAGAGGAGCATTAGGAGCACGTCAGGTTAGTGTTGCAAACCCTCTGAGAACACCAATTATATGCTAAGTTTAGTAAATTTGAATTCTCTAAGGAACAAATACAGTATTTAGGCCACATCATCACTAAAGATGGGATTGGCATGGATCCTGAAAAGATAAGGACTATGATGGAATGGCCAGTACCCAAGGATGTGGTAGATATCTGATCTTTCATGGGGCTGGCAGGTTATTACTGATGATTTGTAGAGGGATTCTCAAGAGTAGCTTATCCAATCACATCCTTGCAAAAAAAAGGGGGAACCTTCGGGTGGACTCCTGAATATCAAAGAAGTTTCGAACAACTTAAATACCTACTCACCACGACACCTGTTCTAAGCATAGCCAACCCCAGTAAAGAGTATGTGGTGCATACTGACGCAAGTAAGGAAGTGGTAGGAGGTGTGTTAATGAAGGAAGGAAAGGTGATAGCATATGAATCAAGAAAGTTAAAAGAGCATGAGCAGAAATATTTTGCTTACGATCTAGAGCTGGCTGTTGTGATTCACGCCCTGAAAATGTGGTGGCATTACCTCATGAGGAAAATTTTCCGTTATTAACAGACCACCATAGTCTGACCAATTATTTCAATTAGCCCACTCTAAATGTAAGACAAACACGGTGGGTGGATTTTCTGAGTAGTTTTGATTTTGAGATCAAGCATTTAAAGGGGAAGGAGAATCAGGTTGTTGACGCATTGAGTCAGAAGTTGCAATGCTTATATGAGGTTTCTTGAAGTGAAGGGAAAGGCCCCTTCGGGGAGATGATCCAAAAGGTAGCCAAACAAGATGATGTTTATCAGCAAATAAAACAGCAAGTGTAGCTACCGAACAACAAAGAAAAATAGTTGGATTATGCTTTAGATGCTGCTGGAAATTTGTACTATAAGGGTAGGTTGTACGTACCCAATCAAAACAACATTAAAAACCTGATATTGGATGGGTATCATAGGATTCATTATGCCAGACACCCAAGATATCAAAAGATGGTCACCTTACTCTAAAAAGGATATTATTCGTTGGGAATGAAGAAAGATGTGGCTGGATACTTGGCTCGATGTCTAGAATGTCAACAAATTAACGCAGAAAACCAACATCCTGCGGGTTTGTTACAACTAATGCCCATTCCGAAATGGAAGTGGGAAACCATCACTATGGATTTTATAACAGGTTTGTCTAAATCAAAGAAGAACAATGACTCCATCATGGTTGTGCTGGACAAACTAAGCAAGTCAAGACATTTTATACCAGTGCAATCTACGTACAACGTTGTGCAGATCACTATAATTTCAGACCGTGATGTAAAATTTACATTGGTCTTTTAGAGGACATTGTTTGAAGAATTGGGAACTCAGCTGAACTTTAGCACGGCCTATCAGCCGCAAACCAACGGGGAAACTGAATGGTTGAATCAAGTGGTGGAAGATATGTTGAGGGCTTTTGTGATGTAGCAACCAAAAATGTGGGAAGACTATCTTCATTTGGTTGAGTTCACATACAATAATCGCTACAACACATCATTGCAGATGAGCCCCTTTGATGTATTATATTGGCGGAAGTGACGCACCACCTCAACCTGCAGATTAGGCCCTGAAATGCTTAAGGAAATGGAGGAACTAGTGAAAAAGGTGCGCTCTAATTTGAAGGCAGCTCAGGATAGGCAAAAGCACTTCGCTGACTGGAAAAGGAGGTTTAAGGAATATCATGTCTGCGATCATGTGTATGTCAGAATTCGAGCAAGAAAGAGCATAGTACAGTGGAGCGGTTTCTCTAAATTGGCACCTCGATACTGTGGACCATTCCAAATCCTAGCGAGAATTGGACTGGCGGCGTACCAGCTCACTTTTCCTAGTCACATATGAGTCCACAATGCCTTTCATATCTCCATGTTAAAAAATTATGTTTATGATCCTAAACATGTAATTAATTGGCAGGAGATTCAGGTTAGAATTATCTCCGAAAGATCAATCTAAATGTTTTCTCTTAAAAGAAAAAGTAACTGAGGATGTTGCATGTTGCAGGTAGAACCAACAGGAGAAATCTGGGTCGAACCGTTGAGCATCCTCGACTTGAGAGAAGTCATGCTACAGAAGTGGGATATTACCCAAGTTAAAGTGCAGTGGCAGCACTTCGGGCCTAATGAGGCCACTTGGGAGGATGGAGAATTCATGAAACAGACTTTCCTAGGGTTGTTTAGAACCGAAGGACATCGGGATGATGTCTAATTTGAGGAGGGGGAGATGTAATATCCCCAAACTATTGTATTATTTCTATTTACCCCAGTTAAAAAAAAGCACATAAATGAAAGGATGATGATTATTATCTGTTGCATGAATTAATTAATATTTATTTTATTTCAGAAATGGAATTGTTGAATAATTTCCCAGTAATAGGGATGATATGTAACTTCTAGGGAGTTAATA
Source organism: Pinus taeda (assembly GCA_000404065.3). Classification (NCBI taxonomy): domain Eukaryota; kingdom Viridiplantae; phylum Streptophyta; class Pinopsida; order Pinales; family Pinaceae; genus Pinus; species Pinus taeda. The sequence continues at coordinate 200,933 of APFE030337591.1, read as the reverse complement.
TATTTAAAGAAAAATAGTAAGGAAATGGTTGCAAACCCTAACCACCTTTCCCCTCCCTAACCGTGGAATGGGTTCTCAGAAAAAGGGAGAAAGGGGGCAAAGGAGAGAACACTGTGCTGTAGAGGACGGGCAATGGGGAAAAGGGGTAGCTTACCATGTCTGGTAAGGATCAGATGGTATGAGCATAGAGCGATGCAACTAGCAAAGATAGTTCTCTTTGAGCAAGCTAGGGGGGAGACTGGTCTTGAAAGATAGTCTCATGGTCAGGTGGAAGACTAGATACAAAGAAGCAGGTTTACCATATCAAGAAACAGGAAGTGGAAGGGCATCTACGGAAGACAACACAGGTACGTGGCTCTACCTTAATTCAAAAGACTAAATAATGTTTAATTCCTGTAAGTTGCAGTATATTAGAATAGAGTGTAAGGGTACACAGTTGAGAAGTTCTGAACTTTGTTAAAGGAAAAGGATTATTGTCTTTAACTAGGTATGGGAGGGCAGTTAGTAAAAAGGGCAACCCATATCCTACAAGCTAACCATAACGTTTTAGACAAATATTTCCTCAAACTTGAGATTGAAACACGCTGGTAGATTCGAATTGCTAACTGTATGTGGTCAGGGCAAACAAAATGGTTTTGCTGTAAAGAAATTTAACCTATAACATAAGCAGTATTTTAGAACGTGAGTACAAGATAAGAAGGAAAATTCCTCAGACGGACAACCAAAACTATAGCAAATGCACAGGGGAACTCTAAGTGACCGAATAAGGGTATCATAATGCAAGCGTAGACAACCTGAAATAGAACATGTGTTGCACCGATTTTCCAAAGTGGCATCAAGTTCTTGACTGAGATTATTATTTCTGTGATAGTCTTATGTATTTAGAGTAGGATAACCCTCATGCCCAGGTCATGAAGTCACTGTCATTATTAAACCAGGAACTTCCTCTTTGTTGAAATGGAAATGTAAGCCAGGAATTCCATAGAGGCTTCTGTGGGAATGTTGGTAACTACCATAATGAAGTGCTACTCGATAGCTTGGCGGCAGAAGACCTCCCTTACACCAAGTCCAACTGAGGGAAGACCATAGGAAGCTGCTGTTAGTGCTCGAATCTACCTCAGGTTGAAAAAGCAAAACTTGAGGCAACATCAAACCAAGCTTAGCCTCGTAGCTAGCCCTATGAGGATAGGAGAGGGCTCTCTCCAGTCAATCTCGATAAAATGAGCAATAGGGTGCGAGATGACTCTAGAATGGGAACTGATTTTAGGCTAGTAAATAGATATGAAAAGGGGTTTTAATGAATGATTGGGTTTTCTGGGCAGTGTGGTATCAAGAACAACGTGAGCAGATATTTAATCAAAGGCACAGATTATTCCAAAAGGTGAGGTAGGAGAAAAGTTTAACAATTAAATTGAGATTAAACGGAATGGCAAGACTGCTAAGAAGTCGACAAGGGCATGTGTGATGAATCCTTATCAAATAGATGAAATTACAGAAATACTGAATGTTCTCCCAAGGTAGACAGTTATCTGGATTCTACCTTTCTACTTAAAAACATTCAACTAGAAATGATTATGAATGAACTATGAAACATTACAAAAGACATTGAAAGAGAAAGAAAGACACATTTGCTAAATTCGTACCACAAGAATCTTATGAAATATAGCTGTACCATTCAATTAGTTTCTCTGTCCAAACTATACAATGAAACTTTGTTTTTTTCCTCCACCAGCTTTCAGAATTCTCCAACCCCTTTACAAATGATTTTTTATGCAATAAATAAGCTCCACTATGAGAAAACAAACTGATCCAAATGGGGAGCTGTTACAACTAAAATACGAAGGATATGAAATGAACCGTCCATCTGTTCTATAGACAGAACATCATTTCATTATTTCATTTGAAACTCTTTGATGACCAATAAAAAAGGCCACAACTATAGCTGCGGATCATATTTGAAGTCAAAAATAGGAAAACGGATCCTATTCCTCTATTGTAGATATGTTTGTTTTATATTTAGGCATTTAGTTTTTTTATTTTTCACCTTCCTTCACCCTTCATCCCTCTGAACAATGCATTGGTTTAAATGGGCAGCCTTTTCATGCCCAATGTGGAGATAGCCATGTAGTTTCTGAGCAACACGTGTGCATAGGTTTAAATTCAGCTCCAGCCGCAAAAACATAAGCATTTCCCAACCATGCGTCGGTCTGACTTGTTTCAAACAAATCACGGAATACATCTATGGCAATTTCATCAAAATACTTTCAACGAGATTATAACTTCATTCCATATGTTGAGACAAAGTATGTTTCCACTGTTTGAATACATGAAGACAATTAAATGCATGAATCGTTTATCAGTGGGACTTCTCTTCATTTTCCATTTCCACTTGTTTCTCACACATCGGTAATGCATCTGAGATATTCAACACTGATGCTGTAGTCAACCTGAAATGCTTGAAGAGACGTGGATGACATATCCTCCTGAATAGTCAATCACACCCCATTGGAAAAGGAATCTTCCTCCCCATAAGTTGAAATCTCCTACTGTATATGAGAAGGTGAGCCATAATAGCACAAATTCCATCCAGGTCTTGATATTCATTCTTCCTAGCACTGAACTAGCCAATAAAATCAATGTTATTGCTGCAAAATAAAACTAGAAAAACACCATGGTAGCCATAGGAAAGAAAGGTGTGATCATAGTGGTCTTCAAGGTGCCATTATGGTGGTTGCGCTGTGATGCAAGAGGGTCGGCAACTCCGATGAGGTACTTTTGGCCTAGTGCTGGACCTGCCTTGCCCCAGAAGGGAGCAATTTATGCCCAAATGCCATTTTATATGTCCATGTAGCCCATTTCTAGCCCATTTCGTTTTTACTATGCTGCCATATAGGATGACTAGGCCCGACATGCTTTGCATACCCACAAGTGTGGCTACTACCATTTTCCATGCATTGTCTCCTTTGTTAAGCAAATCAAGAAATGTAGTCCCATTCTGATATGTAGTTGGAAAATAAGTTGCCATGGCTGAAGCAATAATTAACAGAATTCAATACTGGACACCAAGACAAGACCTTGCCTGAGCGGAGCTCGATTTAGACTATCGACTGAGAAATTCTTCCAATGCCTTTCATATCTCCATGTTAAAAAATTATGTTTATGATCCTAAACATGTAATTAATTGGCAGGAGATTCAGGTTAGAATTATCTCCGAAAGATCAATCTAAACATTTTCTCTTAAAAGAAAAACTAACTGAGGATGTTGCATGTTGCAAGTAGAACCAACAAGAGAAATCTGGGCCGAACCGTTGAGCATCCTCGACTTGAGAGAAGTCATGCTACGGAAGTGGGATATTACCCAAGTTAAAGTGCAGTGGTAGCACTTCGAGCCTAATGAGGCCACTTGGGAGGATGGAGAATTCATGAAACAGACTTTCCCAGGGTTGTTTAGAACCGAAGGACATCGGGACGATGTCTAATTTGAGGAGGGGGAGATGTCATATCCCCAGACTATTGTATGATTTTTATTTACCCCAGTTAAAAAAAAGCACATAAATGAAAGGATGATGATTGCTATCTGTTGCATGAATTAATTAATATTTATTTTATTTTAGAAATGGAATTGTTGAATAATTTCCCAATAATAGGGATGATATATAACTTCTAAGGAGTTAATATATTTAAAGAAAAATAGTAAGGAAACGGTTGCAAACCCTAACCACCTTTCCCCTCCCTAACCGTGGAATGGTTTCTCGGAAAAAGGGAGAAAGGGGGAAAAGGAGAGAACACTGTGCTGTAGAGGACAGGCAATGGGGAAAAGGGGTAGCTTACCATGTCTGGTAAGGATCAGATGGTATGAGCATAGAGCGCTGCAACTATCAAAGATAGTTCTCTTTGGGCAAGCTAGGGGGGAGACTGATCTTGAAAGAGAGTCTCATGGTCAGGTGGAAGACTAGCTGCAGAGAAGCAGGTTTACCATATCAAGAAACAGGAAGTGGAAGGGCATCTACGGAAGACAACATAGGTACGTGGCTCTGCCTTAATTCAAAAGACTAAAGAATGTTTAATTCCTGTAAGTTGCAGTATTTTAGAATAGAGTGTAAGGGTACACAGTTGAGAAGTTCTGAACTTTGTTAAAGGAAAAGGATTATTTTCGTTAACTAGGTATGAGAGGGTAGTTAGTAAAAAGGGTAGCCCATATCCTATAGCCTAACCATAACGTTTTAGAAAAATATTTTCTCAGACTTGAGATTGAAACACGCTAGTAGATTCGAATTGCTAACTGTATGTGGTAAGGGCAAACAAAATGGTTTTGCTGTAAAGAAATTTAACCTATAACATAACCAATACTTTAGAACCTGAGTACAAGGTAGGAAGGAAAATTCTTCAGATGGACAAAAAAAACTATAGCAGATGCACAGGGGAACTGTAAGTGACCGAATAAGGGTATCATAATGCAAGCGTAGACAACCCGAAATAGAACATGTGTCACACCGATTTTCCAAAGTGGCATCAAGTTCTTGACTGAGATTATTATTTATGTGATAGTCTTATGCATTTAGAGTAGGATAACCCTCATGCCCAGGTCACGAAGTCACCATTATTATTAAACCAGGAACTCCCTTTTTGTTAAAAAGGAAGGATAAGCTAGGAATTCCATACAGGCTTCCGTGGCAATGTTGGTAACTACCGTAATGAAGAGCTACACGATAGCTTGGCGGCAGAAGACCTCCCTTACACCAAGTCCAACTGACGGAAGACCATAGGAAGCTGGTGTTAGCTCTCGAATCTACCTCAGGTTGAAAAGGAAAAACTTGAGGCAACATCAAACCAAGCTCAGCCTCGTAGCTAGCCCTACGAGGACAGGAGCGGGCTCTCTCCAGTCAATCTCGATAAAATGAGCAATAGGGTGCGAGATGACTCTAGAATGGGAACTGATTTTAGGCTAGTAAATAGATATGAAAAGGGGTTTTAATGAATGATTGGGTTTTCTGGGCAGTGTGGTATTAAGAACAACGTGAGCAGAGATTTAATCAAAGGCACAAATTATTCCATAAGGTGAGGTAGGAGCGAAGTTTAACAATTAAATTGAGATTAAACGGAATGGAAAGACTGCTAAGAAGTCGACAAGCGCATGTGTGATGAATCCTTATCAAATAGAAGAAATTACAGAAATACTAAACGTTCTCCCAAGGCAGAGCAGTTATCTGGATTCTACCTTTCTACTTAAAAACATTCAACTGGAAATGATTATGAATGAACTATGAAACATTACAAAAGACATTGAAACAGAAAGAAAGATACATTTGCTAAATTTGTACCACAAGAATCTTATGAAATAGAGTTGTACCATTCAATTAGTTTCTCTGTCAAAACTATACAATGAAACTTTGTATTTTTCCTCCATCAACTTTCAGAATTCTCCAACCCCTTTACAAATGATTTTTTATGCAATAAATAAGCTCCACTATGAGAAAACAAACGATCCAAATGGGGAGCTGTTACAACTAAAATCCTGAGGATATGAAATGAACCGTCCATATGTTCTATAGACAGAAAAAAAATTTGATTATTTCATTTGAAACTCTTTGATGACCAATAAAAAAGGCGACAATTGTAGCTGCAGATCATATCTGAAGTCAAAAATAGGAAAACTGATCCTATTCCTTTATTGTAGATATCTTTGTTTTATATTTAGGAATTTAGCCTTGGCATGCCCAATGTGGAGATAGCCACGTAGTTTCTGAGCAACACGTGTGCATACGTTTAAATTCAGCTCCAGCCGCAAAAACATAAGCATTTCCCAACCATGCGTCTGTCTGACTTGTTTCAAACAAATCACGGAATACATCTATGGCAATTGCATCGAAATACTTTCACCGAGATTATAACTTCATTCCATATGTTGAGACAAAGTATGTTTGCACTGTTTGAATACATGAAGACCCTTAAATGCAAGAATCGTTTATCAGTGGGACTTCTCTTCATTTTCCATTTCAACTTGTTTCTCACCCATCGGCAATGCATCTGAGATATTCAACACTAATGCTGCAGTCAACCTGAAATGCCTGAAGAGACGTGGATGACATATCCTACTGAATAGTCAATCACACCCCATTGGAAAAGGAATCCTCCTCCCCATAAGTTGAAATCTCCTACTGTATATGAGAAGGTGAGCCATAATAGCACAAATGCCATCCAAGTCTTGATATTCATTCTTCCTAGCACTGAACCAACCAATAAAATCAATGTTATTGCTGCAAAAGAAAACTAGAAAAACACCATGGTAGCCATAGGAAAGAAAGGTGTGATCATAGTGGTCTCCAAGGTGCCATTATGGTGGTTGCGCTGTGATGCAAGAGGGTCGGCAACTCCGATGAGGTACTTTTGGCCTAGTGTTGGACCTGCCTTGCCCAAATGCCCAAATGCCATTTTATATGTCCATGTAGCCCATTTCCAGCCCATTTCTTTTTTACTATGCTACCATATAGCATGACTAGGCCCGACATGCTTTGCATACCCACAAGTGTGGTTGCTACCATTTTCCATGCATTGTCTCCTTTGTTAAGCCAATCAGGAAATGTAGTCCCATTCTAATATGTAGTTGGCAAATAAGTTGCAATGGCTGAAGCAATAATCAACAAAATTCAATACTGGACACCGAGACAAGACCTTGCCTGAGTGGAGCTCGAGTTACACTATCGACTGAGGAATTCTTTCAATGCCTGCACCTATTTCTCTGTTTAACGGAACAGTTTGCTTTGCAGTCACAAGTCGTACCTTTTTCACAAGCAACTGATGATGAAGTATTTGTCATTGAATCATGAGTTGAATCTAACAATGGATCGGTTTTAGGGATTAGACTTGTAGACTTCCAGGAACTGTTACTCATGGTTTTTCCTTTGAGCCTCTGAGGCCTCAAAATCTAGGCAACGCCCACATATGCCATGTTGTGATTGGTTGCCAAGCTCGCATCCAAAAGAGGTTTGCTATTCCACTACACATTTTTGTTCACTGTCCAACTTCACATTGGGATCACCAGTTGTGTTTGTGTCCAAGGAAGAGTCATACATAAGTTGTGGAGTAATATCAAGATCGCTTTCTTTATAAGCCCTGTTAGAGTGATTCATTATGTCTTTTAATCCTTGCTGAAAGAAAGCACTTGAGCAACCTGAGGATGATGATGCCTTCTGCCACTCTTCAATTTCGCAGGTTGAGTCTTTGGATGGAATGCAGGAAAAAATACCTGTTGTTTGATCCACCAAATTTTTATCATGGTTGACATCTGTCTTTGAGGTTTCATAGTTGTTTGCAAACAATGGTGTATTAGAATGGTGACGATCTACATCTGACCAAACACTTAACAACCCCTCAGTATCATTTTGACTAACATGTCCCATCTTTCTGATAGATGTACCTTTCATGCTTCTTTCTGAGCTCAAATAAAAGGTGCATTCTTCATCTCCCTATGATGTCTCAGCTTCAGAGGAAATTTTACCAGTACCCAGAAATTCCTCTGGAAAATTTGACTATTCAATCATCTCCATGTCTTTCATTTTGTTGCACTCGTCAGAAGTCTCTTTTATCTGTTTCTGAAACAAAGGAGCATCCTTAAACTTGTCTTTAGAGCTAAGTATTTTAAGCCTATCACCATTCTTTGTAACAGGATAAATATCAGCAACACGAGTATTGATGTATCTGGGCAGCTTGGGCAACTCAACTTTCTTAGGCCCAGAAACCATTTCATCATTGGACTTCTCTCTAGCAAGTAGAGAACCAGATGCTTATTTTGACATCATACGCAAACGTTTAAATTGTTCCCCAATCTATTCTTTTGTCATGGACCACATCTCCATAGGCAACTTAGCATTTGAATGCCCGCAAAGCAGACATGAAACAAGGATCACCTCAGTCATTAACCATGCAACGAAGCAATGGTAATTTCCCCTCACATCGTCCGTGAGAAATTGGTAGCAACCTGATCTCCCATAAAACCGACTTGTAGTATAAAATTTGAGTCATTTCGGAAATTTGAGGAAGAAATGGTGAAAATTTTCATTGGAAGCTCTATGCACCGCGCACACAACCTAGTGCACTTCGTGGGCTATGTGCCCTGCGCCCATGCAATTTTTCACTGTGCAAAAGGCCCCTATGCACCGCGAGCAACCAGTGCGTCGCGCCACTCAGCCTATGCGCCACGCTGGCAAACTCAAGCACATTTTTTTCCCAGTTTACCCCTAATCACTGATTTTTCTCTTGATTCATTTGTCTCCACAATTATTTTTTAGTGCATACTCCTTATTTTCTTTCCCCAATCTGAACCACAAGATCATTGTCACTAAATTCTCCTTCCATTTTTGCATTTGCAAGTGATGGGTCTTTCCATGCTTTTGGAGGCCATTCATAGTTTCAATTTATGTCATATGGGTAATATCGAAGTTTGTTCTTTTTAGTGTCCTGCTTGATTAAAATGATGACTTTCCTGTTGATTCTTTGCAGGGATAGGAGTTGCTGAACCTAGCAAGATGGGCAAGGCTGCCTGAAGAACTGTAAATGCTTATCAATCATGTATTAAACGAACTTAGTAATTTCTTCTTTAAAACAGAGTTTTGAAGAAGAAATGTCCTTCAACATTATTAATAATGTGAATCTTGAAGTGAAACTTATTGAACCTCCCTCTGGCCTGCAAGCGTTATTTCACACTTTTGGAGACAAAACAATTTGATTCTGACAGAGGACTGACAGGACCGAGTCTAAAATTGGCTCCAATGGGGATGGTAGCTGCTGCTTCTTGGAGGTGCCAAGAACTGCAGATCTTTGGGAGAGCAGACAATGCCTCCATTCATTGGGCTATGGAGTCATTTGACAACACGACACTTCCGACTCATTTATGGACTGAAACTTGACTGAAATGATTGAAAAACTAACTCGGCAAACTTCAAACTAAATTGTAATGAAACTAGAATGAAATGTTTCCCTTTAGCTGTGTATTTATTTACAAAATCTACCCTACTTTGTTGCCGAGGCAATGAATCAAGTAATGATGTAATGCCAGATCAACCATTCAAGTAAATCTTAGAAGCATGCTGCTTGAGAGTGCTTCGACCAGATCACAGATGCAATTGCTGGTAGCCATACATGCACATAATGAGTCTGATCATCTAAAAGACAGTTTGATTTTTTAGTCAAACAGAAAAACATTTCCATGTACATCGCAATAGGATCGCGAAAGCCATACTCCGTTTGCTGCCCCAACTTTGCAATACATACATCCAGCTACACACTGTCAATGCAAACATCTATAGGCAGTGCTATTATTTCCTGTTTTGAAGCAGGAAGAGTTTCCAAGAACTTGTTGGGATCTCGGAAATCATATGACTTGATCTGCAAATTCAAATACTGAATCTCCTTCTCAAGTTTTTCAACAACTAGCTCGCAGAAACTAGTTTTAGCTTCAAGAGGGAACTTTGGGGATTTCAAACATTGAAACATAGAAATGAAAAATCCTTCATCAAATTCAAATTTCCTTAACTGATCTCTAACTTCTTTTACAGCTTCACATAGTGCAGGGTTTGCCACATACACTACCATTGCATGAATGGATCAGCGAGCACTGGAATGTTTGGATTGAGTTGGAGTCACCAAGTGAATGTTTTAGCCTTCATATGTGTCTGACTGCTGTCCACCATCAACATCAGATCTGAACTTTGTTATCCTTTACCTGAGAGGACTCCCCAAAATGGTTGCCACTATGTTAGCACTCGAATCTGCCTCAAGCTGAAAAGGTAAAACTTGAGGCAACATCAATCCAAGCTCAGCCTCATAGCTAGCCCTACAAGGACAAGAGAGGGCTCTCTCCAGTCAATCTCGATAAAATGAGCAACATGGTGCGAGATGACTCTAGAATGGGAACTAATTTTAGGCTAGTAAATAGATATGAAAAGGGGTTTTAATGAATGATTCGGTTTTCTGGGCAGCGTGGTATCAATAATAGCGTGAGCAGCTATTTAATCAAAGGCACAGATTATTCCATAAGGCGAGGTAGGAGCGAAGTTTAACAATTAAATTGAGATTAAACGGAATGGCAAGACTACTAAGAAGTCGACAAGGGCATGTGTGATGAATCCTTATCAAACAGAAGAAATTACAGAAATACTGAACGTTATCCCAAGGCAGAGCAGTTATCTGGATTCTACCTTTCTACTTAAAAACATTCAGCTGGAAATGATTATGAATGAAATATGAAACATTACAAAAGACATTGAAACAGAAAGAAAGACACATTTGCTAAATTCGTACGACAAGAATCTTATGAAACAAAGATGTACCATTCAATTAGTTTCTCTGTCAAAACTATACAATGAAACTCTGTATTTTTCCTCCACCATCTTTCATAATTCTCCAACCCCTTTACAAATGATTTTTTATGCAATAAATAAGCTCCATTATGAGAAAACAAACTGATCCAAATGGGGAGCTGTTACAACTAAAATCCTGAGGATATGAAATGAACCGTCAATCTGTTCTATAGACAGAACAACGTTTCATTATTTCATCTGAAACTCTTTGATGACGAATAAAAAAGGCGACAACTGTAGCTGCAGATCATATCTGAAGTCAAAAATAGGAAAACGGATCCTATTCCTCTGTTGTAGATATCTTTGTTTTATATTTAGGCATTTAGTTTTTTTACTTTTCACCTTCCTTCGCCCTTCATCCCTATGAACAATGCATTGGTTTAAAAGGGCAGCCTTTGCGTGCCCAGTGTGGAGATAGACACGTAGTTTCTGAGGAACACGCGTGCATATGTTTAAATTCAGCTCCAGCCGCAAAAACATAAGCATTTCCCAACCATGCGTCGGTCTGAACTGTTTCAAACGAATCACAGAATAAATCTATGGCAATTGCATCGAAATACTGTCACCGAGATTATAACTTCATTCCATATGTTGAGACAAAGTATGTTTGCACTGTTTGAATACATGAATACCCTTAAATGCAAGAATCGTTTAATAGTCATACTTCTCTTCATTTTCCATTTCCACTTTTTTCTCACCCATCGGCAATGCATCTGAGATATTCAACACTGATGCTACAATCAACCTGAAATGCCTGAAGAGACATGGATGGCATATCTTTCTGAATAGTCAATCACACCCCATTGGAAAATGAATCCTCCTCCCCATAAGCTGAAATCTCCTAATATATATGAGAAGGTGAGCCATAATGGCACAAATGCCATCCAACTCTTGATATTCATTCTTCCTAGCACTAAACCAGCCAATAAAATCAATGTTATTGCTGCAAACGAAAACTGGAAAAACACCATGGTAGCCATAGGAAAGAAAGGTGCGATCATAGCGGTCTCCAAGGTGCCATTATGGTGGTTGCACTGTCATGCAGGAGGGTCGACAGCTCCGATGAGGTTCTTTTGGCCTAGTGCTGGACCTGCCTTGCCCCAGAAGGGAGCAATTTATGCCCAAATGCCATTTTATATGTCCATGTAACCTAGCAGATCATAACAACAGAAAATGCATAGAGTGCCATGAAATCAAAATTTATAGCCCATTTCTTTTTTACTATGCTGGCATATAGGATGACTAGGCTCGGCATGCTTTCCATACCCACAAGCGTGGTCGCTACCATTTGCCATGCATTGTCTCCTTTGTTAAGCCAATCAGGAAATGTAGTCCCATTCTGATAGGCAGTTGGCAAATAAGATGCCATGGCTGAAACAATAATCAGCAGAATTCAATACTGGACACCGAGACAAGACCTTGCCTGAGCGGAGCTCGAGTTAGACTATAGACTGAGAAATTCTTCCAATGCCTACACCTATTTCTCTCTTTAACAGAACAATTTGCTTTGCAGTCACAAGTCGCACCTTTTTCACAAGCGACTGATGATGATGTATTTTTCTCTGAATCATGAGTTGAATTTAATAATGGATCGGTTTTAGGCATTAGACTTGTAGAATTCCAGGAACTCTTACTCATGGTTTTTCCTTTGAGCTTCTGAGGCCTCAAAATCTAGGCAGCGCCCGCATATGCCATGTTGTGATTGATTGCCAAGCTCGCATCCAAAAGAGGTTTGCTATTCCACTATACATTTTTGTTCACTGTCCAACTTCACATTCGGATCACCAATTGAGTTTTTGTCTAGGGAAGAGTCATACATCAGTTGTGGAGTACTATCAAGATTGCTTTCTCTATAAGCCCTGTCAGAGTGATTCACTATGTCTTTTAATCCTTGCTGAAAGAAGGCACCTGAGCAATCTACAGATGATGATGCCTTCTGCCACTCTTCAATTTCACAGGTTAAGCCTTTGGATGGAATGCAGGCAAAACTACCTGTTGTTTGATCCACCAAATTTTCATCATGGCTGACATCTATCTCTGAGGTTTCACAGTTGTTCGCAAACAATGGTGTATTAGAATGGTGATAATCTACATCTGACCAGATACTTGACAACCCCTGAGTATCATTTTGACTAACATGTCCCATATTTCTGATATTTGAAGCTTTGATGCTTCCTTCTGAGTTCAAAGAAAAGGTGCCTTCCTCATCTCCCTGTGATGTCTCAGCGTCAGAGGCAATTTTACCAGTACCCAGAAATTCCTTTGGAAAATTTGGCTATTCAATCATCTCCATGTCTTTCATTTTGCTACACTCGTCAAAAGTCTCTTTTATCTGTTTCTGAAACAAAGGAGCATCCTTAAACTTGTCTTTAGAGCTAAGTATTTTAAGCCTATCACCAGGCTTTGTAACAGGATAAATATCAGCAACACGAGTATTGATGTATATGGGTAGCTTGGGCAACTCAACTTTCTTAGGCCCAGAAACCATTGCATCATTGGACTTCTCTCCAGCATGTAGAGAACCATATGCTTCTTTTGACATCATACGCAAACGTTTAAACTGTTATCCAATCTACTCTTTTGTCATGGACCACATCTGCATAGGAAACTCAACCTTTGAATGCCCGCAAAGCAGACATGAAATGAGGATCGCCTCAGTCATTCAGCATGTGACGAAGCAATGGTAATTTCCCCTCACATCATCTATGAGGAACAGGTAGCGACCTGATCTCCCATAAAACCGACTTGTAGCAAAAAATTTGAGTCATTTCAGAAATTTGAGGAAGAAATGATGAAAAAATTCTTTGGAAGCTCTGTGCGTCACGCACACAACCCAGTGTGCTGCGTGGGCTCTGTGCGCCGCGCCCATGCAATTTTGCACTGTCGAAAAGGCCCTTGTGTGCCGCACGCACCTAGTGCGTCGCGCCACTCAGCCTATGCGCCATGCTGGAAAACTCAAGCACATTTTTAGCCCAGTTTACCCCTAATCACTGATTTTTCTCTAGATTCATTTGTCTCTGCGATTATTTTTGAGTGCATACTCCTTATTTTCTTTCGCCGATCTAAACCACATGATCATTGTCACTAAATGCTCTTTCCATTTTTGCATTTGCAAGTGATGGGTCCTTCCATGTTTGTGGAGGCCATTCATAGTTTCAATTTATGTCATATGGGTAATATCGAATTTTGCTCTTTTTAGTGTCTTGCTTGATTAAAATGATGACTTTTATGTTCATTCTTTGCAGGGATAGGAGTTGCTGAGCCTAGTAAGATGGGCAAGTCTGCCTGAAGAACTGTAAAATCTTATCAATCATGTATTAAATGAACTTAATAATTTCTTCTTTAAAACAGAGTTTTGAAGAAGAAATTTCCTTCAGCATTACTAATAATGTGAATCTTGAAGTGAAACTTACTGAACCTCCCTCTGGCCTGCAAGCGGTATTTCACACTTTTGGAGACAAAACCCTAGACTCAAGAATTATAATGACTCTTTTTGACCAAAATGGTGCTTGATGACTGCAAATGACGAGAAATGAACCTTGGTGAATTTGATTCTAACAGAGAACTGACAGGACGGAGTCTAACAGCCATTATTGAGCAAGAAGGGGTCGCAAGTTTGGGTGAGATTACCAACTCACCGCCCTAACCCCGCCACATCATGCCGGACTGTGGAACACAAGTAGGAAAGGCTACAGGTTCATGAAAGAGCGGGGCTCGAATCAACTGAAAAGAGGAAAGGAAGACAATATTACATGTAACTAACCACAGAGAGAATACTTAACACCATAAAGCTGTGCAAACAATCATCCCTTAACTAGAGAGCAAACCTGGAGATAAGCTATGTGGAAAACCCGAAGTTCATAAATAAAAGAGATTAAAAATTTCTGTATAGGGAAGCTTTGGAGTGAAATTCCCCTGTCAGGTTTAGAACAATAGATCCACATTTCTAACAAAAGTAATACATCTATCTCATAGATTTGCAATCCAGTAGAGAAAAATATTTATCTTATAATTTGCAGTTTAGTAGAACAAAAGAAACACATGTGTGCGCAAAAAAGGTATGCACCAAAACATACTAGCAAACAGAGACTGTAATCGGCCCAAAATCCAGTAACTAATTTACATAAGATAATACAATACAAACTTGAACTTGGGGCAGGGTGAAATACCCTCTAAACCCTTTGTCCATTAAAGTTATAAAAAAAAAACCCTGAACCCTCAAAGCACAAAGTATTCCTGGAGTAGCCAGCAAAGCCATAGCTGAAGAGACTTCCATACCTATAGTTCTGTTCTGGGCGGAGATGGGGTTTAGCCCTAGTCATGGCTAGCCACCAAGCAAGGGCAGGTGCCCAACCTGAAACAAACAAAAAAACATATAACACAAAATAACTACGAGAGAAATCTATGCCACCTACAGTGGCAACCATTCAAGGAAATATACGCTCAAGTCCTTGTCAAGCAACTTACCTGCTAGGAACCCTGGCCAGAATATACATAGCATTGTCTCAGTTGCAGGGCGCTTCCATAGCCAAAATTCCTATAGATGCATAACCTTATGTCAACAAGATCTTTTCTTTGAACAATAGAGACAAAATAGTGCATAATCAAGTGAAGCAGGGCAACCATAATCCTGTTTGTTATTACCTGAAGAGTTGAAGACCGAACCACCAGTAGCCGGACAGGGCCTGCAAGTCGGCTTTCGGGTCCGAATGCACAATCAGAGACCAAACAAACCCTCAGAGAGGGAGAATCGACTAACCAAATGAGCCAACTCCCAAGACCATCGATAGAATAGGTTGGCAAGCCGCTGAAGTAGACTACCCAACCACCGTCGGATTGACTGAGGCATTTCCCCACCATCGATGCAGCGAGGATTACCATGGAGGATAGAGGATTGGACATGCCTGCAAGCCTTGTACAGCACAAGGCCAAGCAGGAATTAATTCACATAAAAAAATGGATAAGGCATGTCACGTGATGGCAGAAGAAAAATCGGGAAACAACTCATCACCAAACGCCGCATGAAATTCTCATGCATAAGACTTTTGTAAAACCAATATAAAACAATACGAGTTAACCAATATAAAACAGTACACTAGTTTAATGCAGACGGTGGCATAGGTAAAACAATTCCCTTGGAGATCCATGGCATGGGAATTATATAAATTTTTAAATACAAATATAAATATAAAAAAAAAAAAAAAATTATGTGTGGAGAGATTACAATAATTATTTTAAATTAATTTTATTTTAATAATTTGATTAAATCATTAATATTTCAAAAAATAATCTATTAATGTTAATTTTGATTAAATATAACTTAATATTAATAATTTAATAAGTTTTTATTAAATAATATTGTAGTCTTAACTCCTAATTCTCGCGTGAACATGAATCTCATTGGGAGGTCAAAAACTTCTAGTAGAAAATATTTTATGTGATTAATCTTAAAAATAGTCTAAAAAAAGAAATAATCTCTCATATATATAGAGTTATTGATATATTTACTTTATATGTTAAGAAGTAGATTTTAAAGTTGTTAGTCTTTGTCACAAGGAAAAGCGTTTGGCTTTGTTTAAGAAGGTGATGTTTTCATTTGGAAAACAAGGGAAATTTTGACATGATTTGATAAAATCTAGTTGATTTTTTTGGAAATATGGCTTACAGTTGTGGATTTTAGGACTTGAGTGTTCAGAGATTTTTGATGGTGTTGAATCTATTTCCACCGTAAAAAAAAAACACAAAATTGTCACCTCAATAAACAAAGCCAAAAAATTGTATTATTATTATTTTTTTATTTGAATATTTATAAATTTAACATACACCTTGCAAATAGAATCAGTAGCATCATTTAATTACTACTTTTTATTAGAATATCTATTACGCATTATGATCAATATTAGAGTTGGGTAAGGCACCTAGTTTGAGAAGTATTTGCATAAATTGTTTGAATGCTTTAAAGTAATTATTCATTAGTTGCTAAATAGGTTAAATAGAGTAGTTTTAAATAGAAATATATAGTAATTTTATTTCAATTATTGAGCCATGAGGCTCATTCTAGCCCAGTCATGTTCAGAGTAGACAACTACCCCTTGAAAATAAAAACTAATTATGCTCTAAATAGAAAAAGGTGTTAGCTATAATAGAAAAAAATGAAAATGTTGTAATGTAATTAGAAGTAAAAATAAATGTTTGATTAAGATGTTTAAACCTTATTCTTCTCAAAATTATTTCAACAAACGATTTAAATAAAATATTTGAAAATCTATGTTAACTAATTTATGTTGATGTCAACTTCATATATATCTATCTAGCAAAAAAAAAGTTGTTAAAATAAAATATTAATAACAAAAAACCATTTTAATTTTCATAGTGTCTCCATATATAAAATATTTTAAGGCTATATATATAATATATATATATATATATATATATATAATATATATATATATATATATAATAGATAGATAGATAGATAGATAGATAGATAGATAGATAAAATAATATATTTATCATGAAAAAAAATATCTCATCTTTATGGTCAAAAACCTTTGTTTGGTCCTATATATACTCTATATAACATTCAAAACTACAATTTAAACAATGAAAAATTACACATTGTATTTTGTATTCTAAAGAAATTTGCATGTTAAATAATTTGATGCCTCCATTCTCTCTTAGATCCATACTTAAGATAGATTTATCGTAGTTGTTTTAAATGTGTGTATTTTTTCTAGCTTTAAATTCCAGCGAAAACACCTAAGGCTCCAATGGGGTGGTATAAAGACACAAGAGCCTGGTTAAACTATTGGGAGATCAACAGGAATGATGCATTGCAAAATATTAATAACATTAAAGATATTGTTACTTCTAAGTTCAAAGAAAAAATGTGGTGTGAGAAAGATTTAGCGGCTAAAAGAAAATTAAGTTATTATAAGAAGGTCATCAACCCCACCCTAGAAGATCAAAAGTATCTCTCTATTTTAAGTAGATAAAAGAAGAAAATTAATATAGCAAATATTAGAACGAATTCTCATGAGCCCCATAGTGAAACACGTCATTGGGCAGTTCCTAAAACACCATGGATGGAAAGGATCTACCATCTATGTGAGAATAGGAATATTGAGGATGAAAAGCACTTCCTCTTAGAGTGTCCCACGTACAACCACATTAGGTCTCAGTTTCATAATCTTTGTCGCAATACTGACATTCCTAGCCTTTTAGAATGTCAAAATTACACTGAGCTCGGGAGGTTCTCTCCAAGCATTTTGAGCATAGGAATACAATCTTAAATCAAATTAAATAATTTGTCTCTTTAGGTCCGATAAACCAAAATTTGGTCTAAGCTTACGTTAACCATCATCATCATCATCATCAAAAAATTCATATTAGTGCATTTGTTTACTAGATAATCATTTTTTATATAAACCTTTTTTTATTTATTCATTTTTTATTATTATGTTTTTTTAAATATTATTTAATTTAATTTAATTAATTTTATTGATTTCATTTTCTACTTATTTAATGGTTTTGAATATACTCAAAACTATTATTAAAACAAAAATATTTTAATTTAATTAAATCAAAGAAAGCCTATTATAATAATAAAAAAAAAAGTTGCATCGCAACAAGTCCCTGCCATGAGCGGGCTTCAAGAAAAGAAACACCACCAGAAATACATATGGGCCATGGCAGTGTGCCATTATTTTAGTGCAACCTACTACATAAATAATGTTGGAGGTAAAGATCAGTATTTAATACCCTGCAGATAGACATCTTTTACTGTGGAAAATAGGCCAGCATGTCCAAAAACTCCTCCAAGTAGGAATCCAATTGGATCTGCTGGAGGTTGGTTTTTTATTCAGCTCTATGAGAAATCATACTTGTCCATTTGTAGTTTTATATATTTCAAGCCATAAGATTCAGGAACTCTAGAAAATCAATTGTCCCATTTCCATCAGCATCAACTTCACTGATCATGTCCCACAGATCAACTTCAGTTGGATTCTATCTTAGAGAGCACATAACATTACCCAATTCTTTGGTAGTAATGCAGCATGCAGAAAAGCATGGTCAGTAGATTGGCTCATTTAAAGATGACCCCAACTAATTATTCCAATTTTAAATATCATAATAATGCTACAAATGACCTCAATATTGCACCATGGCTGGTTGGTAAAGGAAATCAATTTAACTAAAGCCGAAACCACTGATTAGGCATCCTCAGCTTTCTGCCTCATTTTAATGCCTTTTGTAGCCAATTTCATTAAAATTGGAGGTCATTGACTTGAGAAACAAAAAATTTATTCCATATAAGCATAATTCTAAATATGTTCGAGACACCAATCCCCACCTTGAAATAGAACCAATGAGGCGATGCCAATCATTCAATGGCCATAGAAAACTTGATGATGAAACCAAAGCCACTAGACTTATTCAAATAATAAAATGGAAAAGGCTAAAGTTACAAGAGTTTACTAAAACTGAGGTAAGACCTAGTTCTCAGGAAATTATATATATATATTTGAAAAATATTAAGTCTACAGAGCTGACATACTCTACCCTACCTAGATTAATAAGAGTGTTTGCAATGGCCATATAATGCAAATTAAATGACTTATTTTTAAATCTATAGATTGTACTGCATATTATAAAACCCCATGGATTCTGGCCAATGGAAAACACTGCTGGTTGCCTACAGTAAAATCAAGTCAAAAAAGGAAGCTAAATGGGTACGTTTCTGTTTTTTACAGCAACTTTTATAGGCAGACAACTGAGGTGGACTCACAAGGTGGCCCCTCAATCTCGCTCAAATCACATTTGACTTGAAAGTGAGAAAACCACTACCTGAGGTCCATGTCTTGGCCCATGGTGGCAATAAGCCTTAATAGGACTACTATCTTAGTCCATGCACTTATTAGTTCCATTCACCTCTTGCGAATAGTGTATCGAGAACAGTTCATGTCAAACTAGGTATGGTGGGTCACACAAATTGTAACACCTCTTGAGCAGGGTGGAAAGAAAAGTAGTAACAACCACCACCTCCTCTTGTACATGGGTAGAGTGCTTTTTTGAACGCTTGTTAATCTAGCTGTCTTTACTGTGTATGGGTAAGTCTCTATAGGAACTGTTTTTCCATCTTCAAGGATTGGTATTTAATACCTTGCAGACATCTTTTACTATGGAAGATAGGCCAGCATGTCCAGAAACTCCTCCAAGTAGGAATGCAGTTGGATCATCAAGAGCACCAAGCACTGTGGTACCCTGATGTAGGTGGTCTTAACTATTGAATATATCTATCATGACCTTCTTAAAAATATACATTTAACTAAAGCCAAAACCACTAATTAGGCATCTTCAGCTTTCTACCTCATTTTAATGCCTTCATTAGCCAGTTTCATTAAAATTGGAGGTCATTGACTTGAGAAACAAAAAATGCATTCCACATAACCATAATTCTAAAGATGTTTGAGATACCAATTCCCACCTTGAAATAGAACCAATGAGTCTATGCCAATCATTCAATGGCTGTAGAAAACTTTATGATGAAACCAAAGCCACTAGACTTATCCAAATAATAAAATGGCAAAGGCTAAAGTGACAGGAGTTGGCTAAAGTTTCAAACATGTTGATTAAATATGCATTTTGCACAATTCATAATTGTTAAGAATAGCACTGTCAATTTCAAGCCCATTGATACAGAAGACTGGAAAGTGATAGAATAATAGCAATCACACCTTTTTTTATTGCCAGTGCTTCATTGAACAGACCTTCAAGTGTCTCCCATTGACCTAAAATTGACACAATTTTTGTTCTCTTTTCACTACTTAGGCAAGCTACTCAGAATAGATAGACTGTATAGTACACTTCTGAGCCCCGAAAATAGGTTGAAAATAGATTAACTCCCCACTACCAGCATGAAACACCAACAGGGAAATATTGAATGAAATCAAACTACTCCCAACTACCATCGTAAATTTTCAGTGTTTTAGCCTAAAGTGATAAGAATGGTTATGGTTACAAATAACAGTGGATGGCATCAAAAGTAACATCATCTATCTGGTAGACAGCAATTAAGGAATGCTTCAGAAGCTACAACTTTCGCTAACTAACTGTAGGGAGGATATAAAATATAGCTTTAATTTGCCATTGTCACTGCTTAGTCAAGCTAATCAGAATAGATAGAGGACACTTACAGATCCTGAAAATAGGCTAGGAAAAAATTAACTCAAGAAAGTCATTAAAAAATAGAAGCTCATGCATGTTGCATGATGATGGAGTCATTCTCAAGAAAACACCAACAAGAACATATTGAATCACATTGAACTAGTGTCAACTACCAACATGAATTTCAGTCTTTTGTTATAGAATGATAACAATGGTTAATGCTGCAAATGACAGCTCATGGCATTATAAGTAATATCATTAACCTAACAGATAGTGATTAAAAAATTCTTCAGAGGCTACACCTTTTGCTACTTGAACGATAGTCTGAGAACATGTGATTGCGATGAAATAAGTGTCTAGAGAGAGTTTGTTTGAAATCATATTTTGCAAATTCTCTTAAAAGACAAATACGTTGTCATTGAAGTTCCATCTTCCAAAACTTGGTTGTTCGAAAACCAAGCAAGAATTAATGTCTGGAAAAGGTCTCCAATTATAAGAGAGATATGATATACATAAGAATATATAAAAGGCCCGAAACACAAGTTTCTCACATAATAACAAGCACCAAACAAAAACATAAACCATAAATCCTCTTTTTCCTTCACATTAAAAATGGTATTAAGTTTGATTCCATAAAATTTTACAAGTTCAGGGCCCAAGGGCTAAAATCTCACATCAGGACACACAAAAAAAAATCACCCCTCTATTGGAGAGAGGAAAGCAAATATACATTTCTACGTAGTACTTTTGTCCTTGTTTCCCTGCCAGGACTTTGCTTTGTGATACCAGAATGCAACAAAAGCATTTCAATTATAATCTGACATTCAAAATAAGCCCACTATAAAAATTAAATGGAGTCGAAGTTCAAACTGACGAAAAAGACTTAGAAAATTAAAAGGTTCAAGCAAGAGATGGTGGTGGCAATCTAATATAAATATATTCTTATGCACATAATTTTGAAAGCATGTTGTTATTCACTATTACTTATCGACAGATATCATTTACAGATTGATGGTACTCCTTTGCTTTTCAGTGGAAATTAAGTTTTTGATCTGTTTTGTAACATGGTGCTAAGAGTAGCATCCGTTTTTGGACATGTCATCGATCAGGCATCCCCCGCAGCATAGCTTCACGAGAAGATGCAAAGTATTTGCATCTTCATGAATAAAATTTAGTGTGACAACATTAGGATGACCAATTTGTCCCATCCCAATTCTAAGTCCATTTTTTTTAAAAGAAAATCAAAGTCTTTACTCTACAGGTTCGAACATAACTAGGATGGATGTTCATGTCCTCGCCATGTTGAACTGAAAAAGAAAGAACAAAAGTAACAAAATTCAAAAGATGTCCTTGAGGAAAAAGTTGAACTGGAACAACCTTCCAAAGAGGACCATGAGAATCACAAATACAAAAGTGAGGATGCCAACTACCCTAACCATTTAGAAACTGCCTATGTTACACCTTAATGTAATTTTAGATACGAAGGGGTATGGCCTGTACTAAGCAGATTTAGACCAATTTAGGTAGGGGCTACACCAATAGGCACCCAAGATGGATATTTAATAGATGGAAGCAATGCTATGTTGTACCTCCATTCATCTATCAAAGTGTGGAGATGGCCAAGGATAGACTCGTCAAGATGCATGAAAATCTACTTCAAGGATGAGGTTTTCACACATGGGTTCCATAAACAACATAATTTAAAAGACATAGAAGAGCGAAAGAATGGAAAACTTACTTTGCATCTTGTACGATGGACACCCACTATATAGAACAGTCGACATGTGAAAATGATTTATTACTACTCGACCGAGTTAAAGATTGGCACTTCATTGAAATATCCATGCAAAACCCCTGATACCCAATGTTCCCAAAAATTTGTTAACAAATGGGAATCATCCCATCATTCTTCAGTATATTAGGCCATCGACATTGGCATACCAAAATATCATGTTGGCCACAGCATGTGTTGACGAGACCCTGTAATTCGTTTGGCAGAGTGCATGTATAAACTTAACGCATGTGGTCGGGAGACCCTGCAATGCATCCAAAATCTAATATCTGGCAGAGTGCATGGTCATAATTGTTACAGTTAACTAGTTATTAAAGGAAATATATTAACTTAATTAAATATGAATTAAAATATAAACGTTGGCCCATGTTACAACCATGTATCTATCAGTGATAAGCACTAGCATGCATACATATCACTATATGACACGGTGATATCTATTGATTGTTTATGTGAAAAATATGAGATAGATTTGGAAGAGCATAGGCAGAGGTCGTCCGAACAATTGCTGAACAATTGTTGTAGTGATATATGAGAGGAAAAAAACAGAGATTGTTTGAATGATTGCTAGAATGACATATGAGAGGAGAAATAAGGGGCTCTATTGGTTCTCCATCCTAGTCCCAGTCCCTAATTCAAGTTTTCATCTTTCACTGGGCATCAACATTTTGCTACTGCGCTGGGAATTAGCCGTTTGCTAAAAAAAATTGAGATCCCTGAAGTAATTTGCTCTCAGTTACAAAAAGGATGGAAACCAGATGCAGGGCAGAAGATCCCTGAAGTAATTTGCATGCATATTGGGCAATCTCACTTATAGGAGGATGGAAACCAGACGTAGGGCAGAAGAGTTAGCCAAGCTAGGTCAAAGAGCAGCAGAGAAATAACGTGGAATATAAGGCAGGTTGCATGGCAGGTTCTGCGAAGTCAGAGCTCAGATAATAACCTGGACATTTTGATAGGAGAGATAACACCTTTAAAATCCATTGCATGTATTACACGTGCCCTCACCATTGAGGTTTTAAGTCTCACCTTGCTCATTGTAACTCACTGCAGAGGGGGAGCTTGAGTTAATGACACTTCCACTTTGCATGCACTGGGGATAGGAGCCAAGTTCTGAGAGATCGCCTTTGCAGGTTGAGTCCAAGGAAGTATTTTTCACTTTGCTAATATGTTCTCACCGAAACAGTTTTCCACCAAGTCGAGCTGTTATTGATATGTTCTGAGACAAGAGACAACAGAGTCATTACCTGGAAATTTGAACACGGATTTATCTTTCAAACACTAAGCTAGCCCTACACCGAGCAGGCTCTGAAATCCGCAGTGTAAGACCATAAGCATAGCCAACTTAAACCAGATGCATTACACTGGATCAAACCAACGGAGGAAACTCTAGCATGATTCCACAGATGCAACCACCGACTTCAACACATGTGAGTCTGTTTCACAACAATTTCGATTTCAAAACATATGTGAGTCTCTATTCCATAGCAATCTCAAGAATCATAGCGTCTAATATTCTTTTCTCCACATGGATATGATACACTATTGTTCTTGTTTGTGCATATGCCACCACTCTTGCAGATATTGCAGCAAATTGTACTCTGATCAGTTGGAATCAGACAGCTTAAATGTATGTGATTGGTGCCTAAACTTAGAAGAAAAGGAGAAAAATAAGAGACAAAAAAGAAATGTTGAATTGGAGGTAATGGATAGTAGGAACACCAAGGACATAGTTGCTAGTGAAGCAAGCGCCATGAAGGAAGTTGCATCGATAGCCTTTGAGAAACTCAGGAAGGCTAATGCTAAGCCCATGCATAATCCATTCAATGTCTTCATCCATTCAATGGACACCTGATGGACACCTCGTTACATGCAAACATAAGAGATGGCACCCGGAAGATGTGGCAAGTAGGAGTGGCAGGCGTAGAAGCTGGTAGACATACCCTGGTGTACTGTCAGGCGTACCCTGGTGTACAAGTAGGGCTAATAGTTCGTCGATGGATCCTCTATTACTCTAATATACCATGCAGTGCATTGAAATCCAATATAGCAGAGCTAACATTTAGTGTCGTCGAACTAATGCCAACATTAGATTAGTTAGTATTTTTATCAGTTTGAAAATATCAAGAAAACACAAAATTATAACTTCTGATTTAGCTTCAGGATTAGCTTCGGTCCTTGGGAAAAGGCCAAATAACATGATTTATATTTGTCTCTACAAACTTCATTTATAGTTGATAAGCAATGAGTAAAAGCATAACTAATAATACTAAAGTGCTCATTTCCAATGCGGGGACGGCAGGTACTAATAATAGTGGATAAAAGGATGGAAAGCCATTCTTATGGTATACAAGATGATAATATAGGACATGAAGAAGTCGAGGCTTTTCGTAATTGAGAAGACCTTGGATTGGCCATTGCATTTATATCCGATAAAGCTTTTGCACCAACATTGATCATTAAGCATGTATTATTGCAAGCTATGTGGTCATTTTAGCTTGGGATGAAAATCGTTGTTTACATTCTCTACGTTTGAGGAAGTGCTTTCAAAGTTGCAAAATTATAAAGTAAGGGTTTTTCATTACCAATAAAGTTAGTGATTATCCCATCGTAACTATAACACCTTAATTTTAACTTTTGGAATGGACTATATTAAATTATGTGTAAAACATAAATTTATGTTGATAATAATGCTATTCAAGCTATGAGAGTTTAAGTCTTCAGATATTTTGGGTACCGAGTTTAAGTCTTCAGATATTTTGGGTACGGCTTTAATTTTTCCTTGGAAATCTAAGTTTGTTTAATTTTATTTTTATAAAAATATATTTTTGAAAATTTACATTAATTATGGAGTTCAATAATTTTGAAATTTCTATTGAATGAAATTTAAACATTATTTGGGAGTATTTTCTTTTTTCACGATAAAGAAAAGATTTTTCAATTTCAAATGCTATTTCCAACTTTTTCAAATAAATTTTAAATTCAATAAAAAAATTACAACGTTCATGTTTTTTAATATTTCTAGTCACTAAAAAAACTTTCACTACTAGAAAACTTTCACTACACAAAAGAATTAGTTTGATCCCTGTTTTTTAATATTTCTAGTCACTTAAAAAAACTTTCACTACTAGAAAACTTTCACTACACAAAAGAATTAGTTTGATCCCAAATCGGAGTTAATGTTTAATCCACACGTGCTTTTTTCAAGCCAATAATCTCATCCAAACCAATTTTATCTAAAGGCAAAAGAAATAAAGATGAGAAATCATCCCAAATAAGATTTGAATCAACCCAAAAAAGGATAAAAGAGATAAAATATACAAAAGCATATCCGTCACATATGCAATTAAAAAAATTTCAAACGTTTGTTGGATGTAGGAATGATGGATAATAAGTTCATTAAATCTTTATGGCATTAAACAAAATTTTGAGCCTCATATGTATCAATAGCCAAAATTGTTGTGGGTGGATTAAAGAAAATAATGTTGCATTTTATAGGAGTTAAGAAAACAATGTTGCATTTTATATGGAGTTATAGTTAACTAACATATAAATCTGAAGTTTTATATATGTTTTTAATCAATTTTTTGAACCGTTTAAATTTCCAAATTATTTTTGTAAATGTGAATTATTTTTCTTTTTTATGAAAAATCAATAAAAAATAACCCATAAATTGTCGTGGATATTTTACTAGATAGTTCGTCACAATAGATCTCATGATATTATATAAAAAATATGAGATTCTACACTATTACAGTTTTATTTAATTTCTAGATCTGTAAAATTAACTGTAACTAGCACATGCTTTTAAAAGTAAATCAAGTAGAAAAATAGAAAACGACAAAATAAAATCACACACACATAATATACAATATATTCTCTTTGTGAAACCCTTTTGGAAGAAAACCTAGCTGGAAAATGAGGCCACTTTGCTCTCTTTCTCTCTCTGGAAATATGGCTACAGATACAAAGAAGTAATGTATGTGGCCCATGGGCTCCTACAGTGCACATATCCTCTCTGTCTGCTCTACTTCCTATCTCTCCTTGCTAGCTTTGCTCAACTATCGAACAAAATGTTGTCGAAAGAATGGAATGTCTTTTCCTCCTAGTGAACCTGTTATAACACAACCCAATAGCCTACTAGTGGTTAACTTTGACTACATCAAGTCTTAAATAGAGTTACAAAATAGACTCTTCTAGAGTCTTTAACATCACAAACACGTGGCTAGCCCATTTTCCATGAATAATGGGGCTGATGCGACATCCTCTTGAACTCTAGGTGTGAAAACAAGAAGGTGAACTTCTGAGTCGCATAACTTTTGCACATAGACTCTGATTGATGACTCTTGCATCGTTGGAAAGCCCTCTGTGTGTAAAATAGCATGAAAAGTTGGCACACTTAAAGGGAAAAGTTTTACCCCAAAAAATTGTTGAGTGATGCCTCAAAATGCACCCGAAAGGTTTTACACCCTATTTTTCCAAACTGGGTCTCGCCGGTAAAAATGTTCCAGTGAGATAATTCCTACACTTTGTCCACTCCAAATGCATTGATGTGGATGTCAAACAATGTAACGATCCAATTCAGATCAATAAATATATAATTTTTTACATAGTATTGCTTATAAGTGGTTTTCATTTAATTATTAATCACACCTCCAAAGAAAATGTCCCCAATAACATGTATAACTTCTTATAGAAAGCTTAAGAGGAAAATTGAATGTGAATCTTCTAAAAGGATTGAAGTAATAATTTTAGATACAAAGAATTAAGATATTAGTGTAAAAATAAAGGTTTCAAAACAAGTGATAAAAGAAAACCAATTCTCAAATGATGGACCTTTATCTAAATAGAGAGAAATATTAGAAAATTTGAGGAAGATTAACTGGACATTATTAAGGATGAAGATTAAGTAGACATTGTGTCACTATGTAATCTTGATAGAACAATTTTTTATGACTTATTTTATGCAAACATTAGAAGGTAAGAGTTTGATTATGTAGCAATCAGGGTACCACTCTTTCCATGCTTTGAAGCCATTGGTTGGCTTATTGACCATCTTTATAAAGATGAAAAGTTTATTAAGAATGAAAAGAGAGAGTTTATACCCTCATTCAAGTTTGTAGTACTAGAAAAATGTCATGAGTTTATTGAACTTGTGCAAAGCCTAAATGTATATTTTCTAAATATCTATTTTGTAGATTTTGTAAATGTCAAGCTAGTGGATGAAAAAATGTCCATTTATAAGAATGAGGTATTTATAGCATGATGAGTCTTAGAGAACCATACATATATGTCATGTCTTTCATGTGTAGCCTTTATCAAACAGTAAATTGTATACATTTTTACGGTGATTGGATACTAATGGAACATGGGATGGTTGTCGAACGAATTTTGTTTAATGAGGGGTCATTTTCACACAAGCTTTGAAGAAAGATATTGAAAATGAATGTTCAGTCAAAAAGTAAAGGTCTTACTTTTGAAATGGTCCGATACTTATTAGATAGTTTGTGTGCACATAATACATTTTAGAAAATGGGATATCAATTGACTAATGCAATGTTTCCTGTACTTCAATATTATCAAGACTTTTGGGAAATAAATTATTGAAAATTGTATTCTACTATTTATGGTGATTTCTTAGTTCTATTGTTCAAACTGATCTTTCAAATAAAATTCTCTACGATTACATATAAGGAAAAGTAAGTGTTCAAATATAATGGGAACTAGTATATTTACTAAAATTGCACCTATTTGGGGATATATATCGATCCTTTGAGTTTCCATTTTTATTCCTTATATATGTGCCAAATAAGTTAATTTTGTCTAAAATTTCATATCAAACAATTTGTTGGGATTTAAATCTTCTCTTGTCAAATATGTTTTTCTTTTAAACCAAAACGAGTATGATTTTCAATTAAAGTTGTGCCTATTCCGACAAAAACGATGATGTTTATATATCTATTCATTTCATCATATAATGTGTCCCATTGTACAATAACTCCTAATAATTGAAAGGACTAAATGGTGTTACAAAATTCTCTACATGTTTGCAGGAGTACATCTTACAAAATTTTCTAGCAGGAGGAACTCATAGAAAATGCCAAGTAGCCATTGATGAAGTGAAAAAATTGTTTAAAAATAAACCAAGTGAGGCTACTGATATGATCAGAGTTCTTAATTCAAAGAGCAAGACAAAATTGGATCAAATACAAATTTTAGACAGAACATAAACCATTTTGGAGATTAAGAAAGTTCTCCAAAAGAAGAACTTCATGACACAACTAGAAACTAAATGTCAAGAATTAAG
Organism: Pinus taeda; assembly: GCA_000404065.3. NCBI lineage: Eukaryota > Viridiplantae > Streptophyta > Pinopsida > Pinales > Pinaceae > Pinus > Pinus taeda. The sequence continues at coordinate 172,309 of APFE030337591.1, read as the reverse complement.
GACCTTTATTCAAATGTTTCACTTTAAGTTTAATGTACTTAATCAAAGAGTATTTTGAGGATTAGTAGCTCCAAACGACAAGCTTATCAATTTCGAGGAATAGTGTCAAAAAATTTATAGCATATCAACCAATATATCATGTTTTGTAGGCATAAAAGGGCACATTATAGGGAAAAACATTGAAAGCTTTAGATTTTGATGTGACCATTAAGCATGAAATACAACATCTTTTTATAAATAAGCCCATTTTTTAGAAATACATATAAGTAGATGAAGTTGTCAGGAAGTTAGTAAATCTCATCATACCAAGTGAACAAAAATGAGATCACTTCTACGAAGTAATTTAGTAACCTTCACCTTCAACTGATAGATAATTGGGCAACACTGTTTGCGGATGACTCATCAACATATTCCTAAAGAATAGTGCCACTGCTTAGCAATTTTTAATTTCCTATTATTTTGTACTATTTCTGTAAGATTTTGTAAGAAATATCTCTAGCAGATATTTAGTTTTGAATAAATAACTCCTCATTTGACTTATTATGGCTTGAACCCTTGCATGAAGTTTGGAGCAAAATTGTAATCAAGTTGGAGATTTACTGTAATTAATAAAAGGATTTTGAATTTGCCTTCTATAGCTTGTTCTTCTGCGAGTTTTTCTTTGTGACATTTCATAATGTTTTCTTCATATATTTAATTCTTTATGCGAATGCTTGTGTAAGATCAAACTGAGTTTCAGTTAGTCTTAAATCCCTTGTGGAGTTATAAATATTAATCAGGGACTAGTTTATAAAGATACCTATTATTCTAAACTCCCCTTTATCTATTAGCTGCGACACCCTTTGCATTTGATTAAATACATTTTGTTGTGTAAGTAAACACTAGCTACTTATATTCATTCCTATGGCCAATTAAATATTTTGTCTGAATATTTAACAAGCTATGCTTCAACAAATTCTACTAATCATCCACTTTAAATCAAATTCCTATTTTGGACAAATAAACAACCCTTTTAATTAATTATGCGAGTAAATAGGTTCAAGCATATATTTCCAAATAATTCATAACTAAGGTCATCCAAAAACTTTTAAAAACAATCAAAATATTTTAGATGCTCTAGCATGACTAATTGACCTAGACTTATCTCAGAGGTCAACACGTTCTTCAAGAAAGCCTCCTCAAACAAATTCCTATCACTACATTTGAGTAAATTGGCACAACTTTAATAGCTTCAAAAAGTGGTACCTTGACACACACATTCCTAATCTCACCCAAGAAATCAAATTTTGGTTGTGATACAAGATTTTCTTGATATGTACTTTCGAGGTAAGGTGGTTCTTGAAGAATATGTCTTACATGATTGGTTATTGAAGGTTTGGGAGATAAATCGTGCTAGGGTTCTTCATTTTGCATTTCCTCATTCATATTTTCAATATGCATGAAAGGATGCTCTTTAGTGAGTGTCTTCACATATCTAAGATGGCTATCATGGTAGTCCAGGGAAGATATGGATTAAGTCAGGTAGGTTCCAAGCCTAGTAGTTTGTGCTGGTTGACTTAGTCTACAATATTGGGGTTAGCTATTAGTTTTGCTAAAATTTCGTTCGTGGAGGGGTAGATGTGGATTCTTACACTTGAGGGGAAGGAGCTACATAAGTGGTTGCACAGGGTGTGTTGATGGCCTCCATATGTAGGATTTCTTCACTCTTTCTACGAAATTTGTTGAGGGGGGTGGCAGGGGGGGAGGATGCATCGAAGGCTAAGAATGTAAGCACCACTAATGAGAGGGGAAATGCATGCAAGAGTTAGTCCAATAATAATTAAAGCTTTGAGATGGATCTTGGATCACACCTTGTGTATTTTGTGACCATGGTATTTTTTTTGCGGAAAAGAAAAGTTTTTATGTCTCTTCCACATCTTGATAAGAGACCTTCAATCTAGGTAGATACTAGAAGCTACTTGTAGGATTCGCTTTACTACATATGCAAAAAATTTCAATTTGATCCAAAAAGCACTGCTTTAGTGCATGTTTTCTTCTAAATTTTGGGTAGAAGATTACTAATGTTAATTCTACCTCCTCCTCCTTTTTATTTGCATGAAAAGTATCTAACTAGGAGTCCAATGTGATTAATATATCAATTTTGATGTTCTCCAACATGTTTCAAATTTATGCTTTAGCGATTCCTCCACCAATAGTCCTAGCATTCCAAACCAACATATCTCGGGGTCCTCTCCTAGTCTTATAAGTCCCTCATGAATATCACGGATAGAATTGCATAATGTCATCATAATATTGGAACCAAATTTCTCCTCCAGTGATCAGGTTGAGGAGTACTATATAATCATCTTTGATCCCTCACAATAATAAAAAATGAGATGTTTCTAGAGGAAAGTTTTCTTTCCTTATTTTCTTTATATTGTATTGAAGTATCTCAACATAGCCTTCAATACTTTTGTATTCTTATTGGGTTATTTGAAAGACTTATTCTATTTTCTTATTATCCTTGGAGTACTCTTGATATTTTTCCAAGAAATTCTATCTCATTTGCACCCATGTCTCAATGTTATCCTATCCAAAGCACCTAAACTAACATAGTGTGTTTGCTTTAAGGGTAGAGGGAAAGAGTTTCAGCTCATGTGCATGATGCATCCAAGGCTAAGAAGGCAAGCACCACTAATGAGAGGGGAAATGAATGGAAGAGTTAGTCCAATAGGGAGGATGCATCCAAGGGTAAGAAGGTGAGCACCCCTAATGAGAGGAAAAATGCATGGAAGAGTTAGTCCAATAATAATTAAAGCTTTGAGATGGATCTCGGATCACACCTTGTGTCTTTTGTGACCATGGTCTCTTTTTTGAGAAAAAAAAAGTTTTTATGTCTCTTCCACATCTTGATATGCAACCTTCAGTCTAGGTAGAGACAAGAAGCTACTCATAGGATTCTCTCTTCTATATATGCAACAAATTTCAATTTCATACAAAAAAGCACTACTCTAGTGCATGCTTTCTTCTAAATTTTGGGAAGAATATTACTAATGTTAATTCTACCTCCTCCTTTTTATTTTCATGCAAATTATCTAACGAGGATTCCAATGTGATTAATATATCAATTTTGATGTTCTCTAGCATGTTTGAAATTTATGCTCTAGTGATTCCTCCACCAACAGTCCTAGCGATCCGAACCAACATATCTCGGTGTCCTCTGTTAGTCTTATAAGTCCATCATGAATATCACTGATATAATTGCATAATGTCATCATAATAGTGCTGCCAAATTTCCCCTCGAGTGATTAGGTTGAGGAGTACTATATAATCATATTTGATCCCTTCCAATAATAAAAAATGAGATGTTTCTAGAGGAAAGTTGTCTTTCCTTATTCTTTTCATATTTTATTGAAGTCTCTCAACATAGTCTTCAACACTTTTGTATTCTTATTGGGTTATTTGAAAGAAATCTTCTATTTTATTATTATCCTTAGAGTACTCTTGATATTTTTCCAAGAACTTCTTTCTCATTTTCACCCATGTCCCAATGATATCCTATCAAGGAACCTAAACTAACATATTATGCTTGCTTTAAGGGTAGTGGGAAAGAGTTTCAACTCTTGTGCATCAAAGTCTTAATCATAAGTTTTGGAAAACATGTCGAACTGAGAAAGAAAAGTTTTAGGGTCTTCTTTTGAAAGACCAAGAAAATTTTGGCAAGGATGAACGTGGAATATTTTTCTTTTTTTTTCTGGGCCAATACTAAACTATTTATATTAAGAAAATGAGAAAAAATATATATACAAGAGGTCGAAGCCTCTGAGAGCGAATGGGAAGCTCTCTGTCAGGTTTTCCCTACCAAAAACAGTGTTAACAGGCATTGACATAGTGCCTATTTGCAGAAATACATTCCAGTCAACAGTATTAGACATATGACGTAGAATTTACACAAAATACGTAAGTGTAGGCAAAATAAAAAAAACATTGATGCCTGTTACAAAAGGAGGGACACGCGTCGAGGAATCCCCAAGCTGGACGCTTCCGGAACTGGTCGCAGGTGGCAAGCACAGCAAAACCCAAAGGCAGGCGTAGCGCAGGTGGCAAACGAGCCAAAAAACAAAACTGGAGACAAAACCGCCCGAGAAGAACCTTAATCCATCCCCTCCTCTGCATCCACCTGGTTCTTTGCTTCCTTCTGCCTTGCAGCTTGCTGCTCGGCGTTCCATTCGGCTTCCTCCCTTTCTAGGTTAGGCTCACAAACTACCTCCATACCCGCTGGAATGTCTTCCAACCTTAGAATTCCAGGAGGGAGAATAGGGTACAGGCGACTTCCGAAGAAACAGGCAGGTTTCTTGTCTTCTTCAGGCGTTTTCTGAGCATGGGGGTCTGGCCTCTGATGCTGAACTGAACTGGTAATATCCATATCCATAAGGCTGCAGATTTCACGTATGGCTTCATTCTGCTCTTTAGAATGCACACCTGTGCTTTCCTCTTCGAGCTTTCTCTGAGAGGAGGGTAGGTAGGAGCTTTCATCCTCGGTACCGCTCTAAGAGGAGTTGTGGGTGCTTGGCTCCTCTGAGATTCTTTTTCCTCCACCTTCTTCACCGTCTTCCTCCATGAAAACCACCGTAATGAGCGTAGAGACAATGGGCTTATTGGTGCGATGGTAGTATTTAAACTTGACCGTCTGCACCGAATTGATGATATCCGAGTCTGAATCGTCCGAAGCCTAAGAGCTGGGCAAGGCATAAGCCAGCGAGGCTACACGCTTCGGGCTATGAATGCCTCTACCACCAGGATTCCCCCTTTGACCCTTATTCTTGCCTCTTCTTGGCGATGCATAGCCTCTAATCAACATCCCTAACCGATTCGGTATTGGAGTTTGCTTAGCTCTCCTCTTCAAAATGCACAGTAACAGAGAGTGCCCAGTCTCAATCTGCACTCTGCCTCTGAAGCGCTTCTGCTTCCTTAACCAGAAATTGGATTGGCCTCTGGGCTTGCTCTCTCCTATTCTCTCCTTCTCTGCACCTAAACCAACGTTATCATGCAGAGCGATGCTTAGATCTCTTGCCTGTTCAAACAGGCCTATCGAAACTAATTCTCTGTTCTCGGACATTCTGTTTGCAGCTATTTTAATTCTTTGGTAGTTCGGGCAGAGGGAATGGCATTGAATGCCATTGAATGAGCTATTAATGAAGCTCATTAAGCACTTGGACTGTTGTCCTCGTGCCTCCTCATGGCCATCACGTGGCAGGCTCTTATCAAAATATCACCCGCAGCCGGGAAACGTGGAATATTTTTCATCTTGGTTTTCACCTCCAATTGTTTGTTAGGAAACACGAAAGAAGAGGACTATTTAGCCTTGACATCGTGGGAAATTTCTTTTGAAGACATGCCTTCCTCATTTAGGGGTGCCTTGGTGGATTTAGGAAAATTAGCAATGGGTGGAATTGATCATTAAGAAAATTTTCTAGAAATAGAGCTTCTGTAGTTGCAAAGGATGAAGTTTGAACAAATTCATACTCTACTTTAGTGGATTTGAGTTTATTTTTGGCTAAAGAACTTGTTGTAGGATTCAAATAATGTGGTTGGTTTTTTACTCTTTTATGACCTACATTTTTAGTTTGAGAGAGATTTTGTTCATATGGATTTTGATGTAATGTAGCCTTTAAAATGGATTGGGATACTCCTTGAAAGGTAATCACATAGAGTATTTTTCCACCATAATCAACCGTCAGTAAAGGTAATCAATTAGGAATGATATGTCCAAATACCATCTCTTATCAGTGAAATTAAAATATCAACACTTTTATAACAAAAGTTCCATATAGACATCACTGATTATAAAGAAGGATCATCATCCTAACTATGTAACTACAGGTAAATATAAAAAAAGAACATATATTAAGTATGAGGAGTCTAAATTCCCATCTCCTATTTATTATCCAAATGGTATACAATGTTTATTAAAAAATGATGCAAGAGCATCCAGCTAGGGCACTATGACTGGGTGTTGGTCTCCACCAAGGTGGAAAGTTTTATCAGCAATTGGTTTCTTTATGTTCAATTTATCAAAGTAGAATGTAGGACTTTGTTTCTTTTTAATTTCAGTATCAGTTAGGGAACAATCTAGTCAGTTAGGGTCACTGTTTTGTTTGTCTTTAATAAACAATAGTTTAATAACTGTTTTTTCATTTTAGAGGAAAAAACACAAACATGTCTAATGTAAAATATTGTGGTACAGGTAGAAACAAATGCATAAACAGTTGTGTAACTGATAGAATAGAAACTGGAAAAGTAACTATTCACAGTTCAGATAACTGTGGACAGAAAGTATAAATGTAAAATTGAAAATCATTCTGGAGGTTCATCACATGTACATAATAATAAAAGACTAAAAATAATTTTATTTCATTTTCAAAACCATCCATCTGTAACAATCTTGTAATATGTATCTATATCTCTTTTCCTAACCATTAAATAAATCAGAATGGAAAATATGGTGCATGCATACAGTTTCATCTGTTTTCTCTCTTAAAGAATAGAGCATTAACAAATTGGATTTCATATGAGTTTCAAAAAACGAGGACTAGAAAATAGTAAACAAAGCCCATGGATAGAAGAGTCTAAAGCATCACAACAGTCCGAGCAAGAAAACAAGAATCTGAGCACCAAGTGGTCAAGCCCAAAACAGAGGTAACTAGTAAAAGATGATGTCAACGTAATTCTTTTTTTCATTTCAACAGAAAAAGAAAACTTTATATTTGTTTATACATAGTAGTCTAGGGTTAATTCACTGGACAAAGTAGAAGGAAAATAACCTCCACGAACCGACAAACCCTAGTCGAGGGTTTTCGAAGAGTCGACCTTGAATACAACTTTATAGTTACAAAGAAATAAATCACAGACAAGGGCCGTGACAAGTGAACCCAAGTCACATAGCGACATCAGAAAAGAACAAATGAACAAGTATTGGAACTTGGACCAATGAAATTTACCCTCATCTTAACCACGAAATGAATATAGTGGCAGAGCCTACCAAGTAAGAGCTAAGGCACTCACACTGACCACATTCAAGACCAAACCCTGACCTGCGAGACCCAAACAGGGCAATCTTGTTAGCTCAACTGCAAATAGAAGAGGATAAATGAGCAGTAATAAAACTTATGCATAGTGAGAAAATCGTTACCTGGAGACTTATTCGTACGGAAATAATGCACGCCATTGAGCCACAGACCACGGTTACCACCTGAGACCAAAGGGGAAAAATACTGTTAGAGCTGGAACCAGACGAAAGAAGAAATAAAGCATGGATAGTAAATTTACCTGAAGAATACAAGCAGAGTGAGGTCACCATGACTGTAACCTGGAGCATGCAGAGTCATTAACCAAACATTAGCAATAGAACTGTAACCAAAATGAAGAAATAGCAGAACAAGTATTAGTTGAGAGACCGGACAAGACAAACCAATGGATATTTTCTTACTTGAATAAACAAACCAATAGTCTGTGCCCAGAATCTAAGTAGACAAGCCACCAAAACGAGTCATAGAGCTGCATTAGCAAAGAGCATAGACATAACCAGTGTAGGCAGATCCTGTGGCTCATTTCCACTTGCATACAGCACATAAAGCCATTTCCAGAACAAACCCTCACTATCTTCACCATGAAGAGCGAAAAACCAGAATGACGGAATACCAAAATGCCAAGGGTTTTGCCAAGTTGAACAAGCAGGAAACGAGGATCGAGGTAAGTATAGCTTAGCTATCACATTAAAGCATTGTCATAAATGTTGTAGCCACCATTGAAAAAATATCATATGATTAATGTGTAATTAATGATTAGGAGAAAGCCAAATACATATTGTTAATCAACACCGGATATAATTTAATAAAGATTATATGCTGTAGTGTGGCCTATTCCCATCAAAGTGTTATCAGAGTAGTATTGAAAGTTGGTTTGAGAAAAGGGGGTAGGAAGATGAGGTCATGGAAGAGGTGTTCAGAGGATAGCAGAGGAAGAACTGAGAGAGGAGATCAGGATTCTTATTGCCCGTTTGGAGGCAGTTGAAGCAAGGAGAAGAAGGGATCAAGATGTAGGTGATGATAGCAAAGAAGAAGTTGTAGTGACAACAGATGGATCGGATGAAGAAGGACTGGAAATGAGACTGTTGAGGTCGGTCTAAATGGCACACTGTAAACCCAAACCAGAACTCCCAAATTATGATGACAGCTTGTCTACAGAGGTTCTGTTGGATTGGATCAACGAGCTAGATAAGTATTTCAAGTGCGAAGAGATTAGTGAGGACCGTGTAGCTAAGTTCGCTACAACAAGGTTGAAGGGACACACAGCCATATGGTGGGACAATGTCCAAACAGAGAGAAGGAGGTTGAACAAGTTGCCGATCAAGAAATGGTCAAGGATGGTGGCCAAGTTTAAAGGCAGATTTTTGCCTAAGGATTACCAGATTGCACTACACAAGCAAGTGCAGAATCTGAAGTAGAAAGGGATGACAGTAAGGGAGTACACTGAAGAGTTTTACTGAGTGAACCTAAGGGTCGGTTATACAGAGGACACCCGGGAGAAAACAACCAGGTATGTAAGTGGATTAAGGCCAGAAATATTGGATGAAATTATCATTCTTTCCCCAATACACATTGAAGGAGGAGAAAATAGCTAGAGAACAAAATGCCAAGAGAGGACGGGGAACAGGCAGAGGAAGAGGACAATCTTATGGTAGAGGGAAAATTGCTAACAGTAATGAGGAAGGAAACAGTTCTAAATCTTCTGGAATAGCAAAAAAAGGTGACAGCACGAGAAGTGGTAGGCCATGTCAGAGAGGCAGGGGAAATGGCCGAGGTAGAGGAGTTGGTTATAAATGTTACAGGTGTCACAAGTGGGGACACTGATTGTTAGAGTGTCTTGAGGTAGAACAAGCTAGACAGAGGGGTGCTTATTTCACACAGCCAAAAGAAGCAGAGGCACCTCCCCAAGACGCAAAAAATGCACTAGAAACAGAGGAAGCAGTAGTTTTGAGCAAGGTGTTGCTGAAACTAGCCAAATAATCAGTTGAACAAACTCAACAGAAAGCTTTGTTTCAAATGGTTTGTAAGTCACCAGGTGAGTGTTGTAAGCTGATTATTCACAGTGGAAGTACAGATAATTTGGTGGCCATAGAGATGGTGGAAACGTTGGGGTTGAAGCGGTTCAAACACCCCACTCCTTACAAAGTTTCATGGCCGCAAAAAGGCCATCAGTTGTTGGTAGATGAGCAATGAGAAGTGGAGTTTCATATCGGTAGATATAAGGATAAAGTCATTTGTGAAATAATGATGATGGATGTATGTCACATATTGCTAGGCAGGCCATGGTAATATGACAGGAAGGTGGTACATGATGGAAAGAAAAATTGTTATAAGTTTGTCAAAGATGGGATTAGGCACACGCTTCTGCCCATCAAGGAGGAAGGAACAATGGGGACAAGTGAGACAAGAGTGTTGTTAATGAGCAGACAACAATTTTTGAAACAAATTGGGGACAATGAGGTGAACTATTTTGTTGTTAGAAGAGAGGAGACAGTGCTACTACACAAAGATTTTTTAGATTTACTCATAGAAATTCAACAAATGTTGCAAGAGTTTAACGATATAGTGGTGGATGACTTGCTAAATAAATTGCCCCCTAGAAGAAGTATAAGTCACCATATTGACATTATACCTGGAGCAAGTTTGCTGAATAAGGAAGCATATCGGATGAGCCCCAAAGACAATGAAGAGATTAGAAAATAGGTGCAGGAATTGCTAGACAAAGGGTTGATAAGAGAGAGTTTGAGCCCTTGCGTAGTTCCAATAGTTCTCCCTCCCAAGAAAGGAGGAGAATGGTGGATGTGCACACACTCGAGGGCCATCAAAAAGATCACCATCTAGTACAGATTTCCACTGCCACAGATGGACGACATGATGAATTGCCTAAGCGGGGCAACATATTTTTTTCTAAGATTGATTTAAAGAGTGGGTACCATCATAATCAAATTCGAGAGGGGGATGAGTGGAAGATAGCCTTCAAGATTCACGAGGGACTGTATGAGTGGCTGGTCATGCCATTCGGACTAAGAAATGCACCCAGTACCTTTATTTGGTTAATAAATGAAATGTTGAAAGAATACATTGGGAATTTTGTGATAGTGTACCTGGATGACATATTAATTTTCCGCAAGACGAGGGAGGAACACTTTTGACATGTTCAAAAAGTGCTGGAATAATTGCAGTAGAATAAGCTACTGATAAATCTGAAAAAGTGTACTTTTCTACAAAACGAGTTAGTTTATTTGTGCTTCATGACAGCAGAAAATGAGCTGAAGATGGATCTGGAGAAGATTGTAGTGATAGTCAATTGGCCATCCGCGAAAAGCTTAGTTGAGGTACATAGTTTTCCTAGGCTAGCAAGTTTTTACCGAAAATTTATAAGAAATTTTAATGAAATCTGCGCACCTATGTTGGACACCATCAAAAAGGCAAGTCAGCCATTTCAATGGACTGATGCAACAAAGAGGAGTTTTCAGCTACTAAAGAGGAAGATCACAAAGAGACTGATCCTGAGATTTCCAAATTTTAAAAAGCTTTTTTAGGTTCGTTGTGATGCAAGAAATACGGCTATTAGAGTTGTACTTAGCCAGGAGGATAAACCTATTGCATTTTGCAGCAAGAAATTAAATGAAAGCAGGCAGAAGTATTCATCCTATTACAAGGAGTTCTATGTTGTCGTCCAAGCATTGACGCATTGGAGAGACTATTTGCTGGGGAATGAATTTGTGTTGTTCTTGGATAATTCTGCGCTGCAGTATGTGATGCAACATCATAAGTTGAATCACAAACATGCTAAGTGGGTTGAATATTTGGAGAGTTTCACCTTTTTGTTGAAACACATTAGAGAGCAGGCCAACAAGGTGGCGAATGCATTGAGTAGGAAGTTCTTACTCTTGCAAGAGAGTACTATACAAGTGTTGGGTTTTGAGCACTTGAAAGATTTGTATCAGACTGACACAGATTTTAAGGAGGCTTGCAAAGCGTGCCATAATCCTTTGGTGAGAGACAATAGTCCATGGTTGGACTATAATTTGTAGGAGAAGCTATTGTTTAGGGGAGGATAGTTATGCATTCTTTATTACTCGATGAGAGAGAATATTATTCGAGAGAAGCACAATGGAGGTCTAACTGAGCATTCCGACATAGACAAGACATTAGAGCAGCTCAACCATTTTTACTTTTGGCCAAAAATGTGAAGGGATGTGTGGAGATTTGTGACTACATGTAAAGTGTGTTAGTTAGCAAAAGGACACAGTCAAAACATGAGACTTTACACACCAGTACCCATTCCAAGTAGACCGTGGGACTCAGTCAGCTTGGACTTCGTCTTGCGTCTACCAAAGACACAACAGGGGTATGACTCGGTGATGGTAGCAGTGGACTAGTTTTTGAAGATGGCGCATTTCATCCCTTGCAGAAAAAGCAGTGATGCCACTCACGTGGCCCACTTGATCTTTACAGAGATTGTCAGGCTACATGGTTTGCCTAAATCTATTCTTTCTGACATGGATGTGAAGTTTAAAGGGAACTTTTGGTGCACCTTGTATACACAGTTGAGTTACAGCTCTGTTTATCACTCACAAACCGACAGACAAACAAAGGTGGTAAACAGAAGTCTGGGCAACCTGCTACGAAGCTTGATTGGTGAGAATTCGTGGATGTGGGATCGAGTACTTACCCAAGCAGAGTTTGCTTATAATGACTCACCCAACCACAACATAGGTTGCAGTCCTTTTCAAATCTTGTATGGCATGCACCCTCATGGAGTGCACAAATTACGAGATCTGGGATAGCAGGAAAGATGGAGTGCTGACGAGGAAGACTTTGCTAATGCAATGAAAGATTTGCATGAGCAGGTAAAAATTAAATTGCAAGACAACAGTAAAAAATATAAGCAGCAAGCATATTTGAAACAAACGGAAGTACAGTTTAATGTAGGAGATGAAGTTGTCATGCATTTGTGTAAGGAACGCTTCCCTAGAGGTGCATACAACAAGCTGAAGTACAAGAAGATAGGTCCCTGCAAAGTTCTCCAAAAATTTTCAGCGAATGCCTATGAATTATAGCTACCACCAAGGATAGGCATTTCCTCCATATTTAATGTGGCAGACCTGTTTCCTTACACTGTTGATCCAGAACAAGAAGACAAAACTACATGGCCTACACGGGACACTCAATATGGAAGTGAAACTTGGATGAGACAAGTGCCTTACATTCAACCTCCCAAGATCGAGAGAATCCTTAACACTCAAGTGGCTAAGCGAACTCGACAGAAAGAGTATTTGCAATATCTGGTCAAGTGGAAGAATCGTCCTATCGAGGACAGTTTGTGGCTTGATGCCAAACAGATAGAGTAGGCAGGTTATTTAGTCGAGAAGCTCATGGACCAGAATCATGATTTATTTTTACCCCAGGATCCTGATGGAGGACCATCCAGCTAGGGCACCATGACTAGGTGTTGGTCTCCGCCGAGGTGGAAAGTTTTATCAACGATTGGTTTCTTTATGTTCAATTTGTAATAGTAGAATGTGGGACTTTGTTTCTTTTTAATTTCAGTATCAGTTAGGGAAGAATCTAGTTAGTTAGGTTCTCTATTTTGTTTGTCTTTAATAAACAATAGTTTAATAATTGTTTTTCATTTTAGAGGGAAAAAAAAAAACATGTATAATGTAAAATATTGTAGTACAGGCAGAACCGAATGCATAAACAGTTGTGTAACTGATAGAATAGCAACTAAAAAAGTAACTGCGCATAGTTGAGATAACTATGGACAAAAAGTATAAATGTTAAATCGAAAGTCATTTTGGAGGCTCAACACATGTACATAATAATAAAAGCCAGAGAATAATTTTATTTCATTTTCAAATTCATCCATCTATAACAGTCTTGTATTATGTATCTTCATATGTTTTCCTAATCATTAAATAAATCAGAATGAAAATTATGCTGCACGCATATAATTTCATTTGTTTTCTCTATTAAAGAACAGAGCATTGACAAATTGGATTGCATACAAGTTTCCAAAAAGGGGACTGGAAAACAGTAAACAAAGCTCATGACTCGAAGAGTTTAACGCATCACAATAGTCCAAACAAGAAAACAAGAACCTGAGCGCCAAGTGGTCAAGCCCAAAACAGAGGTAACCAGTAAAATCTCATGTCAACGTAATTCTTTTTTTCATTCCAACAAAAAAAGAAAAATTTATATTTGTTTATACATAGCAGTATAGGGTTAATTCACCAGACAGAATAGAAGGAAAATAACCTCCACGAACAAGCAAACCCTAGTCGAGGGTTTTGGAATAGTTGACCTTGAATACAACTTTACAGTTATAGAGAAATAAATCACAAACAAGGGTCGTGACAAGTGAACGCAGGTTGCATAACAACATCAGAGGAGAACAAATGAACAAGTATTGGAACTTGGACCAACGAAATCTACCGCAGTCTTAACCACAAAATGAAGATAGTGGTAGAGCCTACAAGGTAATAGCCGAGGCGCTCACACCAACCACATTCAAGAGAAAACCGTAACCTACGAGACCAGGATAGGGCAATCCTGTTAGGTCAACTGCAAATAAAAGAGGATAAACGAGGAGTAATAAAACTTATGCATAGTGAGAAAACCATTACCTGGAGACTTATTCACACATAAAGAACATAGGCCATTGAGCCATTGACGACGACGACCACCTGAGAGCAAAGGGGCAAAATATTGTTAGAGATGGAACAAGATGAGAGAAGAAATAAAGCATGGATAGCAAATTTACCTGAAGAATACGAGCAGAGTGAGGTCACCGTGACTGCAACTTGGAACATGCGGAGTCATTAACCAAAAATTAGCAACAGAACTATAACCATAACAAAGAAATAGTAGAACAGGTATCAGTTGAGAGACTAGACAAGACAAACCAGCAAACATTTTCTTACTTGAATAAAAAAACCAATACTTTGTGCCCAGAAGTTGAGAAAACAAGCCACCATAATAAGTGATCGAGGCGCACTAGCAAAGAGCATAGCCATAATCAGTACAGGCAGAGCCTGTGGCTCATTACAACTCACATACAACATAGAAAGCCATTTCCAAAACAAACCCTCACTATGTTCACCATGCAGAGCGAAAAACCAAAATGACATAATACCAAAATGTGAAGGGTTTTTCCATGTTGAACAAGCGAGAAATAAGGATCGAGGTAAGTACAGCTTAGCTGTCGCATTAAAGCATTGTCATAAATGTTCCAGCCACCATCGAAAAAATATCATATGATTAATGTGTGATTAGTGATTAATCGAAAGCCAAATACATATTGTTAATCAACACGGGACATACTTTAATAAAGATTGTACACCGTAGTGTGGGCTGGTCCCATCAAAAAAGCTAAATCTTACAATGAGTATTAGTTACACTCCAGAAGAAGAATAAAGGATAATCTTAGAACACTTTTTTCTATTTTGTTGTACTATTATAATAATATAAAGTTTTCTGTTCATTTATTAAAAGCTAAATACGATACAACTATTTATGCAATTTTTATATTGGTTTATTTATTTGTGTTAAAGAGGAAATTTGGCCATGTCCTTTTCTTTGTAAAGATCTCGATCTTAAAGAAAGATGTTGGTCGGTTCCAGAAATATATTTAATGAAAGGGAAACTTTTGAAATCAATGGTAATATAGAGCTTAAGGTTTTATATAACTAATTAGTATATAATTAAAAATAAAAGTATAATTATTAGATTTTTATAGAGTTTGTTGATTTCATAGTGATATGATTGCCATATCAATTTTTGATATTTTTTGTTAATAAGTTAGTACAATGTTTTCTTTTTTGCTTGATTGTGGGGATTTGAACTTTGAATTCCATCATTTACATAATACTTTACAACAAAGGCTATCACCAATTCAGTTACCCGTAGTGAGCTAACTCAATTATGTTAATAAATGTATAAATAATTTTTTTATTTTTTTTAAATGTGATAAGGCTTTTGGCCTTAGTTATCATTACATTTGATTGACAAATATTTTTGACAATAAACTTTACATATAAAATTTTTGATCTGCATTTTTAAAGACTAAACTTAGTTATTCTATATTCTTTTATTTTTTTTACTCGAAAAATATACATTTTTTAAAACATAATACATTCAAAACCCCAAACAATTATTTTTTGCGCAATCAATTTATTTAAAAAATCAAATTTACCTTTCTAACCATCTTTTTCCAAATTTTAAATACAACTTACCAAAAATATACCTAAAAAAAATTAAACATTTAAACTACACTATTTTTAATCACTAAAAATAATTAATAAATAAGCTAAGATATAACTATACACTTTTTCTTTTCTTCCTCTCAAAAAAAATATCTTAACTTATTCACTTTTTAAGTTACTTCATTTCCAATTACTATACCATAATCTCCAAACACTCTCATTTTAAATAAATTAAGATATAACTATACACTTTTTCTTTTCTTCCTCTCAAAAAAAATATCTTAGCTTATTCACTTTTTAAGTTCATTTCCAATTACTATGCCATAATCTCCAAACACTCTCATTTACCGCTTACTTCCACCATTGTTTTATTTTTGTGCGTTCGCAAAATTCATGACATGGAATGTTGACACTCCTTATGAATCCATAAATATTATATAACAGGGCCCTTATTTTATTTTTGTAGGCTTTCCATATTGCATGAAAATCAAACACAAATATGAGTGTGGTGTAGTGCGTTTGCAAAATTCATGAGTGGGAACCTTGACACTCCTTATGAACCCATAAGTATTATAGAACATGTCTCTTATTTTTGTAGGTCTTTCATATTGCATAAAAAGCAAACACACATAAATATTATATAACATGTCTTTTATTTTTGTTGGGCCTTACATATTGCATGAAAGGCAAACACAAATATGAGAGTGGGCTAATCAGATTACATAAAACAGAGTGCCGTGAATGGACTTTTATGTATGGACTTTTATATCGAACTCCTTCCTTGACATAGACTTTGTTAATAATTAATTCGCACTTTTCTCATCACTGGCCTGGCTGCGGATGGACAACTAATTTCTGGAATATTTAGAGACAACGGGCCTTGTGAGATGTAAGGGAACCATGAAATTATTAACAAAATTATGGTAACAGTCTATACCATATAATTAAATTCCATGATAACTTGACTTAATAATGCACTTTCCAGTGCTACAAATCCCTTTTGGAAGCATATCTCTGGTCCCTCTATTGAACAAGTTTCATTTGTCATGGAATATGAAATTAACAATCTAAACCACCATTTATATACAACCACAACTTCTACGAATTTGATAAATGACTATCCCTCTCACTACGTATAATAACATTCAATGTCACTCTCAAACGAACGAAAAAACAGTAGAATAATGGACGTGACATAAAACCTCACGTCTGGACTTGATGAAATATTTATTTGTATTTTATTTTTGTTAACAATTATTTATTATTAATTTTTAAATTTATACATTATTAATGATATTTAATTAATTTTTTAAACAGCAATTTAATTAGTGTATTTAAAATTTACCCCATATATGTAGTTTATTAAGTTTTTTATAAAGCAATAAAAAGTTTTGATTTTTATAAAGTTTTTTATAAAGCAATAAAAAGTTTTGACTTTTCTATAAAATAGTTGGTAGTTTTAATGATAACTTTGGAGAATTTGATTTTTCATCTAGTTAGTTTTGTGTGTAAAAAATATTATAATGTATTCTTATGTTATATAAACATTTGGATTAAAATAAAATAAAATAAATAATTTAACATTTGATTGTGGTATTTGCTATGATGAAGCTTATTTGAACATTCGAGGAAATTTATTATGGAATGTATGAGCAATGTAATCCATTTTTATATGTCAATCTAGTCAAGCACAACATACAACACAGCAACTTGATGCGAAATATGTAAGTTTTAATATTTTCTACTAATTTAGAATTTTAGAATTTCTATAAGACAATTTTGTTTCTCAAGGATTCATTTATTTTGATTTGAATTGATATCCATTAATTTTATTTAATGAATGCAGGTTGTTTGTGACTATGAAGTTATGATGCGGCCAACCCACTTGATCCCAACGTTTCGCCTGTTGACGTGTATTACACCATGGCAAGGGTTATGATATGTTAATTTATTGGTTAATTATATGATGCAATTTGCAGAATCGGTACTTTGGATTTGTTTTAATGAGGGGAGGTACTTCCGCCTCGCCTCCGCTTGACAGCTGTGTGTCTTGAGAACTTCACTAGGGTTGAGGCTTTCTTTGGGTTCTCGACCCTTTGAGCCCATTCACTTTGGTTAATCCCGGTTATGGTATTCTTTTTCCACTCTGCAAATGGGTGACCTCTGTTGTTGTCTGTGGGCTTTCTGGATGGTTCGGTCCACTGGTTCAATATCTTGCTGCCCTTTCAACAATGCTTTTGCTTTATGCTCGACCCTTCTTGTTTCGCTGGCGTCTGCTCATTATGATGGTAAGTTTCCAAACATTTCTATACGGCTAGGGTCTCAATGGTTTTTCTCGGCTCTTCTTCAGCTGTTTTCTTCGAAACTCTTGGTGGTTTCTGTATTTGAGCGATTTTATGGGTGCCTGTGTATGGTTGGGGTTTGTCTCCTTGTTGTCTGCTAATGTATTCCGCTTGCTATGCTCGTGCTCTTCTGCAACGATTTTCTTCGTGGCTCTGCTTCTGGTGGTCTGGTGACAGTGTTTTCAGTTGGCGATTCTGCAAGCCATGCTAGTAAGTCTATGTTCTATGCCAGAATTATTTGTTCGCTCCTCCTTCTGTTATTTATGTCTCCGCTACTTCGTGGGCAGGTATTTCTTCTAGTTCGGTTGGAGGTTTTGGCGACGTGTGCAAGTAAACTCAACTTCATTTTTGGTTCTGTGTTCTGGTTCCGTTATGATATTGTCTTTGTCTGTATGTATGCCAACCTATTTAACTCTTCTTTTCGTTACCTTGCAGGGAGGACTGTGCACGGCGGCCTTCCTCAAGTCCTCGACAGTCTGCAAGTTTCAGGTAGTTCTTTATCTTAATGTTTCGTAGTTGTTTGTCTTGGGTTTCTCGGACCCTCGAGGTCAGACTTGTGTGCAGACCCTAGGTTGTTAGGTTTTGAGTCTGTCATTCGTTGTTCTCGAACTGTATTTCGATGCCGAACCTTGGTGTAAAATTATATTTCGTCCACAGTAGGTTTTCTTTTCCGTGTCTGTAGCCTGAGTCATTTGGTCGTTTTTTTTGGACAGTATACTATGGAACTTATACAGGGATTTTGCTACATGTGTAATATATTTATCTGGCAATGTAGATTAATTATATTGAATGTTAATTGTATGAACGACAAGGACTGTGTATTATTTGGCATACCTGGGGTTCGGTTGTGTGTACCTGTTGTGTAACTTCCACCCGTATATTATCGTTTCCTTTTATGCAACGCCTGTAGCATGCTCTGCTTGACAACCTAGCTTGAAAATTGTATCTGCACTATCACACAATTTGAACACAGTAAATTTATATCTGAATGTTCAAAATATCTTATTCCTCTATTAATCTCTACTTTTTGTCTCATCTCATGAAGTTGGAACCCCCTCAATGGGTCATTCTGCTCTTTTTATAATTCTGTTTACAAAAGTAGTTGCTTATTACATAATTGTTGTTGGTTATATCATTCGTTTCTACAGTTGGCTGTTAACTGACATATTCGGTTTCTCTTTTGTAAGAATTAAAATATTTCCTAATTTGTTACTGTTCCTAATTAAAAGTAAACTATCACATTATTACTTTTCTCTGCTTCTGGTAATTAAAGAAAACATTACATAAGTAATAATAACAACAGTAAAAGAAAAAAAAATGACCAAGACAGTGTTACTGCCCATCCATCAAACCAAGTCCTCAGTCCTCTGTTGAAACTTTCTCTGCCTTCCCTCTCACTCTACCCTGTTGACCAGATGCTCCTGCATCAAGTTGCCAAGTTGTTCAATGAGAAAATTGTAGCCCAAGGAGAGGAGAGGTGTGAGGAGGATCACTATAAATTGTACTTTTGAGTTAATTTGAATTTATTTATCTCTAAACTTGGGTTTATAGTTGTGTAAGACTGAAAGTATGTTTTAAAATCATAGTAAATAATGTAATAAGATAAAGATGATTATTCAGTAATCAAAGATAAATCATGATTTTATTTTTATTTTTTTATTATTTAGTTAATCAAAATAATTTTATACAACCAATCTTTTTGTGCATCTCATAACTTACCGAGAAAAAGATTCTACTCATAATTTGAATTTTTTTTATTTTTAAAGTCATGTTCATTGATAAAATTTTAATGGTTGATTAAGACTAGAAGTATACTTTAAAATGATAGTAGATTAATTTTAATTTGAATTTGTCTATTTCTAAGTCACATTTATTAATAAAAAATTAATAGTTGCATAACACTGAAAGTATATTTTAAAATCATAGTAAATAATCTAATAAAAATAATAATAATTATCAATAATCAAAGTTCAATCATAATTTTAATGGTTTTTTATTATTATATAATTAATTAAAATTATTAGTCTTTTGTGTGGAATTATTTTTTCTCCTTTTAATGTAGGGAGAAGAATTTCTTACCTTGAGAAAAATAAAAAAAGAAATCAGTTCCTCACAATTACAAAATTAAACCCATAAAAAAAATAACTTTCTATAATAAAAAATAACCTATTTGATACTTTTTAAGTAATATAAAACATAAACCTATATTTTATGATCAACTTATAATTAAAAAAAAATAAGAAAACAGAACACAAAATTTATGGTATCAAAAAATTATTTTTATAGTCAACAAAAAAACATCTAATACATGATATTTAAACAATGAATAAAAATTAAAATTAAACTTAAGCCATTAAAAAAAATATTATAATTTTTTTCTTGCCCATCAAATTTATACCCTGTTCTCAACCGTCACTTTTTTCTTGACGGATTGTAGATTCGAGAAATGTCCCATAATCTGATGGTAAAGACACGTCAAACAATTAATTTTTTTTAGGGGAAAAATGGCGCAATATTTTATATTTAGTCAATATAAAAAACTTGATAGTACATATATTAATCCCCGATCAGCGGGCCATGGGCACAGAAGCATCTTTAGCCATTTTAGATATCAGCAACATTAACAAAACATGCAAAAACAAGGTGGCAATGTTGTGTATAGAGAAACAAAAATAGTATATGTGTAGAGAAAATTGTAACAACAACAGCTATGTGATCAAGAAGACCTGCAGATTCATATATAGGTAGATCTGTATGTGACAGACATAATCAATTATCGCTGTTTCCATAGACCGAGGTCCATATGGTGGCGGTCTTATCCAGGATGGACATAAGAGGCGCCTTTGAGTCATTGAAGATCTTGGAATTCTGCCATTTCCACGAGCACCAAAGAAAGATTAAGATGAGATAACGCGAGGGATTCTTTGTCTGCTCCACCAAGTGAAAGCTGCATAGGAAGAGTCAAAATCAATGTGAGGAAAATAAAAAATATTAGCCAATTCATACCAAATTTGTCGGATAGAGTGGCATTGAAAAAACATGTGGAAGTTTGATTCCTCATCAGCTTCGCACATCGAACACCTGCTAGGACCGTGCCAACATCTTTTCTTTAAATTGTCCCATGTGAGGTTCTTGTTGTAGAATACCAGCCATGCAAAGTGGATAAATTTCAGGGGACATCCCCCCTTTCAGAAGGCCACATGCAAAATATCACGAGTAAGAGAAATTTTGGAGAGAATCATGTCTGAGTATATGTCGCGGACCTGCGCAGGCGGCCTAGCATTAGACACAGTGCATAGAAGGTGATCAGTAATCCCATTACGATGAAGCCCGCATAAACAAAATGTTTCTGTGAGAAATTTCCAAATGACTCCCAGCTCATCCGACAAACACAAAGCATTTGCGTCCTTCTAAATGGGAGTAGAACCATACCAAGTAAGTATAAACTTATCCCATGTGAAGATACATGAAGGGAGGACAATTAATCCTTCGTCTGACGTATCAGATTCAGGGTATTCCCAAAACCTACTGCAGACCTAACGAAGATGGAGATTGTTTATTCATTAATTAGTGTCACTGTATAATGTTGGTCGACACACATGAGCAATCTACGTAACGAAAGTGGTGGGCAACTGTACTTTGACGAAATGGTTATAATAACGGCGACGAGAGTGATGAGTTTGTTGAAATAATGAGGTGCCATAATACAAATTATATGTTGATGGACGTATGTTGACTTCTCTATTTTTTTTATTCCTTAAATTAAACCATAATCTCAAAGCTCATTCTCTAATTTATAATTCCTGGGAGAGCATTCCCAGCGAAGTTTATGATTCCCTAGTTGAAAATTTGAGGTAGGTAGTCCTGCTAAAAATTTAGTTGGTGGCAGATTCGAGATAGACTTGATGCACCACACAATTTAACCCCCAAATGAAAGAATTTAAGATTTAGATCGATACGCACGCATGAGTCATCCAATAGAAGGCCTCTCTCATCTTAGACCCCCTGAACCCAACCTTAGACACTTTGTTCTGTAAATCATAATATTTTATGAGTAGATGGGGAGCTTTAAAGCCTATCCATGAAAAACATGGGTCTAGATTTCAATGGATATTTGGTGTAAAACATATAAAAGAAAAATCTTGTAACATGTTTGCATATTTATATTGAAGATTTTAAGGTCATTGGAAAGATAGATTCTTTATAACATAAGAAGTTGAGAAAGACTATTGAAATTGAGAAACAAGCGAAAATTTTCAATAGAGAAAATAGTTAGAAACTAAGTAAAAATTGGGTTTTTTTTATTTTTATTTTATTGTTTGTTTTTCCAATTCTACTTTTATTTTTATTTATTTTTTTAATTTTTATTTAATCATTTTTAAAATATTGTAATAAATTTTATATATGTTTTTTTAACTTATTAATAATAATGTTTTAATAATTATTTTTAAATTAATTATATTTTAATAATTTCCTACAATTAAAGTATAATTTTTCAGAAACTAACTCGCTAATGTTAATTTTGATTAAATTTATAATTTAATATTAATAATTAATAAATTATCTAATAATTCCCTACCATTGACTTTTGTAACTATTTCCTACCATTGACTTTGTTAGTTACAATGTCTTGACCAAAAACTCGCCATTAAGTTTGTATTAAATAATATTAGTCTTAACAACTAATTCTCGCACTCGATACATCTTGTGACTATTTAATCACAGTCAATAACATATATAGAGTTATTGATATATTTAATTTATATGTTAACCAGCATATTTTAACGTTGTTAGTCTTTGTCACAAGGAAAAAAGTTTGGCCTTGTTTAAGAAGTGATGTTTTCATTCGGAAAAGAAAGCAAATTTTGACATGATTTTATCAAAATTTGGTTGAATTTTTTGGAAATCTGAGTTATAGTTGTGGAGTTCAGATCTTGAGTGTTTGAGAGATTTTTGATGGTGCTGCATCTATTTCTACCATAAAAATCAAAAACAAAAAATTGTCACCTCAATAAACAAAGCCAAAAAATTGTATTACTATTATTTTTTGTATTTGAATACTTGTAAATTTAATGTACACCTTCTTTCAAATAGAATCATTAGCATCATTTAATTCCTTTGATGGTGCTACATCTATTTCCACCATTAAAAAAACAAAAGATTGTCACCCCAATAAACAAAGCCAAAAAAAATATTTACTATTATTTTTATTATTTTTTATTTAAATACCTATAGATTTAACATACACCTCCTTGCAAATAGAATTATTATCATCATTTAATTACTTCTTTTTATTGGTATATCTATTACACATTAGGATCAATATTAGAGTTGGGTAGGGCACCTAATTTGAGAACTATTTGCATAGATTGTTTGAATGGATTTAAAGTAATTATGCATTAATTTCTAAATGGGTTAATTAGACTAGATTTAAATAGAAAGACATAGCAATTTCATTTCAAAGTAGTAATTTCATTTCAATTATTGAGTAGTGAGGTAAAAAAACCTTATACTTCTCAAAACTATTTCAACAAAAGATTTAAATAAAATATTTGAAGATCTATGTTAACTAATTTATGTTGATGTCAACTTCATATATATATATATCTATAGGAAAAAAAATTGTTAAAATAAAGAAATTTAATAATAATAAATGTTTGAAAAATATATTAATAATAAAAAAATCATATTTTAATTTCCGTGATATAATGTCTCGATGTAAATATTATGTAAAATATTTTAACGTGAATCTATATATATATATATATATATATATATATATCATTTTTTAACAAATTATATATTTATCATGAAAAAATAAGTCATTTTATGGTTAAAATCTTTGTTTAGTCCTATATACTCTATATGGTACTCAAAAATACAATTTAAACAATGAAAAATTACATGTTGTATTTTGCACTCTAAAAAAGTTTGCACATTAAGCAATTTGATCCCTCTTTTCTCATGTTAGATCAGTACTTAAAATGGATCTATACTAGTTATTTTAAATATATGTGTTTTTTTTTATTCTATGATGGACTGCTTGCTCGCTCTAATGACAATCTCCCTAATTTGATTGAAATATCTTCAATATCCGCCTCTCTCTCCCTCGTCAAGTCTCCAAGATCATCTTTCATTAAATTAACAATTTCATTCTTTTGTAAAATTCACAAGCCTCTCCAATTCTATCAGATTGGAATCAAATTCCTTTGCGCGCACAGCTATGGATGAGGAACAAAGGACCTGCCCTACTACCACGCAAACAGCATATATATATATATATATATATATATGCGTACAACAATTATAATAATAAACTTATAATCCACTCGCGGCTATGTGATCAATGGGAATATATGGATATGCGCACAACAATTTTAATGGAAACTTATAAATTACCCGCAGCTATATAATCCATGCAATATATGGATATGCAAACAACAATTTTAAAGAACATAAGATTGCTCCATGAACCACATAGTCATGAAACTTATTGCTAGTGCGCACAGCCAGCAGTTTATACGCATAGATCCAAATTCACGGGGTTCAAGGAATTCACGAGACTGTTATAAAATCAATTCAAATCAATTAATTAAGAATTCCGCTGTCCATACAAACAAGGCACAATGATTTATACGCAGTTCATTGTTATGTTCTACGACTATACACAACCTTTAATCGCATGAAAATTACACAGTCCAATCTTAATAGCCCATACACCGAACAACATGCAAACTAATTCAAAAGCCCTGTTTTAAATTTTGGAGCTGGCAGATTCTATTCAACAAATTCAATACTTCTCACATACAATGTATTACCTAACTCCGTTGTCATACATGAGAGAAAGTTCTTTATCAAAGTATTAATCTTGCCCTCCTCACTCCTTGGCGGCCAAGTCACTATCTTTTTCTTTTTCATATCAATAGTTGCCTTATTACAAAAGTAGCCATACATAGGAAATTAGAGCTTTTTCTTTGTTTTTTTTTTTTAACAACTAGTCTAGCATGCTTTATGCTAAGCCTATCTAGAAAAGATGGCATGCTTTTATTCCTTATCTAGTTCCTAATTTTAACTAAAAAGACATAGAAACAGTAGGCAAAGGATCCCACTCCTTGCCTGTAGATTTTTTATTTTTATTTTGTGGAATAAATCAGAAGATTTTTCCCTCTGAGTCAGATGCTCCTGCATCAGACTCCTGAGGACAAAATTCTTGATGGGCTCCTGTCCATTAGCTGGTCTACAGATTTGCCCTGTTTCTGTAGAACATATTCTGTAACCCAAGTAGCTTCAGTGATTGGCTGTCCTTTCCATTTGACCAGATACTGGAAGTATTCCTATCTCCTTATCTTCTTGTGCACCTTCTTGCGCAGAATTCTTTCTGGTTGTAAATTCCTTGCTATGGGCAGCTGTTTTATCTAGTTAATCTCTGGAGTCTCTTGATCTTGTATTGCATCATCTGTAGCTTCATTGTCATATGTATACAAGTCTGCAACATTAAAAATTGTTGATATTCCCACACCAGGTGGCAATTCAATCTCATAAGCGTTTGCAGAGAACTTCCTTAGTATCTTGCATGGTCCAATTTTCTTAGATTTTAACTTATTATATTCTCATTTTGGAAATCTCTCCTTCCTGAGATGTGCTAAAACCATGTCTCCAACTTCAAAATTCATTTCTCTTCTCTTCATGTCTTCTCTGGTTTTGTACTTGATGTTGCTATCTTGCAGCTGTTGTTTCACCTGTTCATGTATTGATTGCATCCTCGAAGTAAATTCTTCACTTTCTGCACTCCTCATTTCTTCTTTTCCCAAATTTCTTAATTCAGATATTCCTCTAGGATGCATTCCATAAACAATATGGAATGGGCTCTGTCCTGTGTTCCTGTTTGGTGAATCGTTATATGCATACTCAACTTGTGGCAACACTTGGTCCCATTGCTTTGGATGCTCTGCAGTAAGGCTCCTCAAAAGATTGCCTAAACTTATGTTCACAAATTTAGTATATCCATCAGTTTGAGGATAATAGGTTGAGATGAAACTTAACTTAGTTCCCAACTTTTTCCATAATGTTCTCCAGAAATGTCCCACGAACTTTGAATCCCTGTCTGAAACAACGCTTTTGGGCAATCCAAGCAATCTTACAATTTCTTTAAAAAACAAGTTAGCAATGTGAGAAGCATCACTAGTTTTATAACAGGGAATAAAGTGTGCGATTTTTGAAAATATATCTACTACAACAAAGATTGAATCATACCCTCTTTGAGTCTTTGGAAATCCCAACACAAAATCCATAGTTATCATATCCCAAGGCCTATCTGGAATGGGCAATGGAATATATAATCAGGTGTTCGAGATTCTTCCTTTTGCATACTGGCAGACCTTACAATTTCTTACATACTTCTCTACCTCAGTTTTCATTCTTGGCTAGAAATAAAACCTGTTGAGTTGCTCAAAAGTCTTCTCTGTACCAAAATGTCCTGCAAGTCCTCCACTATGCTTTTCCTTGATTAAATTTTCCCTCATCGAACAGACTGGTATGCACAACTGATTTTTCTTGAACAACAGCCCATCCTGTAGAAAATAATCCAACCACTTGCTCCTATCTGCCAAATCCAGATTCCTACAAGCTTCAAATGCCTCTTTAAAGTCTGAATCATTTGCATATAACTCCTTAAGAAATCAAAACCCACCACTTGGATTTGACTTTCATGCAACAAAATATTCCTTCTACGTAAGGCATCTGCAACTTTGTTTGACTGTCCAGTTATATGCTTCAACACAAAATGAAAACTTTGAAGATATTCTACCCATTTAGCATGTCTCTGGCTGAGCTTTGGCTGTTGCATGGTAAAATGCAATGCATGGTTATCTGAATAGAGAATAAATTCTTTTGACATCAAATAATGCTGCCATTTCTTTAATGCCTGCACAACTGCATAAAAATCCTTATCATAAGAAGAATATTTCTTTTTTGCATCATTTAGCTTTTCACTGAAATAAGCTATCAGTCTATCTTCTTGGCTTAAAACTCCTCCAATTGCTTCTGCGCTAGCATCGCACTTAACTTGAAAGGTTTTGTTAAAATCAGGAAGAACCAAAATAAGCTTTTCAGTTATTTTCTTTTTTAACAGCTGAAAATTTCTCTCTGCTTCAACAGTCCATTTAAATGGTTGTTTATCCTTTTTTATGGTCTCAATAATAGGTGCATTAATCTTACTAAAATTGTTAATGAATTTTCTGTAAAAACTAGCAAGACCATGAAAACTCCTTACCTCAAAAACACTTTTGGGTGAAGGCCACTCCACAATTGCTTTGATCTTTTCTGGATCCATCTTTAACCCTTCAGCTGAAATCACAAATCCCAAGTACACCAACTCCTCTTTCATGAATAAACATTTCTTTAGGTTCAACAATAATTTTTCTTGCTGTAGCTTCTACAGGACATAATTTAAATGCCTCAAGTGCTCCTCCTTGGACCTGCTATAGACTAATATATCGTCCAGATATACTATTACAAATTTACCAATGAATGCTTTAAGAACTTCATTCATAAGTCTCATGAATGTACTTGGGGCATTAGACAACCCAAAAGGCATCACTCTCCATTCATATAATCCTTCATTAGTCTTAAAAGCGGTTTTCCACTCATCCCCTTCTCTTATCCTTTTCCGATGATACCTGCTTTTAAGATCTAGTTAGGAAAAATATTTTGCGCTATACAAGCAATCCATTAAATCTTCTATTCCGGGTAACGGAAATCTGTACCTGATTGTGATCTTATTAATGGCTCTTGAATCTATACACATTCTCCAGCCTCCATCTTTCTTTGGGCTCAGCACTGTTGGCACCGCACAAGGACACAAGCTTTCTTTGATTAACCTGTTGTCAAGCAATTCATGCACTTGTTTCTTAACTTCTTCATTTTCTATAGGAGTCATTCTATATGCGGCTTTGTTAGGCAGGCTTGCTCCAGGAATTAAATCTATATGATGACTAATTCTTCGAATGGGCGGTAATTCATTAGGCGAATCATCAACAATAATATCATAATATTTCTCCAACATTTCTTGAATTTAAATGGGTAAATCAGAAACTTTCATGGAAGTCATGATTACCTTGCGCTTGCAAATTACAGTATAATTTACCTCATTTTCTTCCATCTGCTTCAAATACTCCTGTCCTCCAAGTAACAGAGTTTTTGGATCTGTCTTCTGTCCCGGTCCGTCTTCTTCTTGTAGAGGGAGTAATGTATGATTAACACCATCTTTATCAAACTTGTAGGTGTTTCTTTTTCCATCATGCATGGCTCCTCTGTCATATTGCCAAGGCCTTCCCAGCAATATGTGACACACGTCCATAGGCATCACATCACAAACAATTTTATCTTTATACTTGCCCACTTGAAATTCCACTTCACACTATTCACTTACCAGCAGTTGATGTCCCTTTTACAACCATGACACTTTATACGGTGTTGGT
The DNA here is from genome assembly GCA_000404065.3 of Pinus taeda. Lineage (NCBI taxonomy): Eukaryota > Viridiplantae > Streptophyta > Pinopsida > Pinales > Pinaceae > Pinus > Pinus taeda. The sequence continues at coordinate 144,212 of APFE030337591.1, read as the reverse complement.
TGCCTCATTGTCTTCAGCTTCAATTTCTCTACTACTTCTGTAGAAACCAAATTATCAGTGCTGCCACTATCAATGATCATCTGGCAACATTTCCCTTGAACTTTTCATACTGTCCTGAATAAAGTTTTCCTTTGTGGTGGTTCAGCCACCTCCTTTGCTGGTTTAAGCAAAACTTTATTAAGTACCATAGATTCTCCTCTCTCTGGTGTGTTTTCTTCTTCTGGTACTGCTGTCACTGGTGCCTCTCCCTTAGCTGGAGCAACAACTTCATTTCTCTGCCTTATTTCTGCACTCTTTGGGAACTCAAAAGCTCTCTGTCCCGGTTTATTACATCTGTAACATCTTATTTCTCTGCCTCTTCCTCTGCCTCCTCTTCCTCTAGAAAAACTCCCTCTGCCTCTTGCATCACCTCCTATGGGTGAATGCAGGGTTGAGCTATTACTAGCTCCATCTTTAGGTGTTGTAGACCTTCCTCTACCACCTTGACTTCCTTTCCCTCTGAAAGTCCCTCTCCCTCTGGCAAACTGCTTCCTCATGAGTTTTTCTTCAGCCGTCAGTGCTATCTGATAAGCTTCCTCTACTGTTTTTGGAGACAGTAAACTTATTTCATCCTGAATGTCCATTATGAGGCCATTTATATATCTAGCCACTTTTTCATCTGTGTCTTGGGCTTCTCCAGCTCTTATGCTCACCTTATAGAACACTTCTGTATACTCTTTTACTATCAAAGCTCTCTGTCTAAGATTTTGCATTTGTCTAAACAATGTCTGTTGATAGTTACTGGGCAAAAATTTACCTTTTAGCTTTGCTACCATTCTGCTCCAATTCTTGATTGGCTGCTTACCCAGTCTCCTCCTTTCCGCCTGCACACCATCGCACCAGAGCACTGCATGGCCTTTTAATTTGGTGACAACAAACTTTACCTTCTTCTCATCTTCCGTTTCTTCATAATTGAAGAATTTCTCCATGTTATTAATCCAGTCGATTAATTCTTCTGGATTCAATCATCCTTGGTAGATCGGCACTAATTGATTCCAAGGCCTGGCTATGGATTTCAACACTGACTGAAAGAACCTCATCTCAGAAGTAACCTGTACAACTTCCTCCTCTGTAGCTTCAACTTCAGGCTCGCTGACATCTCCATCATCTATGTTTCTGTCTGAGGCTAACGCATCCAATCTAGCTCGCAGCTCTTCTATGCTTTCCATCAATTCAACATTCGCAGCAGGCCGTCCTCTTCCACCATGTCCTCGTCCTTTTCCAACCCTGAAATCCATCCTTCTCTTGCTCATGAGATTTAATTCAATGCCAGTTGCTAGCTCTGATATCACTAATGATGGACTGCTTGCTCGCTCTAATGACAGTCTCCCTAATTTGATTGAAATATCTTCAATATTTGCCTCTCTCTCCCTCGTCAAGTCTCCAAGATCATCTGTCATTAAATTAACAATTTCATTCTTTTGTAAAATTCACAAGCCTCTCCAATTCTATCAGATTGGAATCAAATTCCTTTGCGCGCACAGCTATGGATGAGGAACAGAGGACCTGCCCTGCTACCACGCGAACAGCATATATATATATATATATATATATCTATATATTATATATAATTATATATATATAATATATATATATAGATATGCGTACAACAATTATAATAATAAACTTATAATCCACACGCGGCTATGTGATCAATGGCAATATATGGATATGCGCACAACAATTTTAATCGAAACTTATAAATTACCCACAGCTATATAATCCATGCAATATATGGATATGCAAACAACAATTTTAAAGAACATAAGATTGCTCCACGAACCACACAGTCACGAAACTTATTGCCAGTGCGCACAGCCAGCAGTTTATACGCATAGATCCAAATTCAAGGGGTTCAAGGACTTCACGACACTGTTATAAAATCAATTCAAATCAATTAATTAAGAATTCCACTGTCGATACAAGCAAGGCACAATGATTTATACGCAGTTCACTGTTATGTTCTACGACTATACACAGCCTTTAATCGCATGAAAATTACACCGTCCAATCTTAATAGCCCATACACCGAACAACATGCAAACTAATTCAAAAGCCATGTTTTAAATTGTGGAGCTGGCGGATTCTATTCAACAAATTCAATACTTCGCACATACAGTGTATTACCTAACTCTGTTGTCATACATGAGAGAAAGTTCTTTATCCAAGTCTTAATCTCACCCTCCTCACTCCTTGGCGGCCAAGTCACTATCTTTTTGTTTTTGATATCAGTAGCTGCCTTATTACAAAAGTAGCCATACATACAAAAGTAGCCATACATAGAAAATTAGAGCTTTTTCTTTGTTTTTTTTTTAACTAGTAGTCTAGCATGCTTTACACTAAGCCTATCTAGAAAAGATGGCATGCTTTTATTCCTTATCTAGTTCCTAACTTTAACTAAAAAGACATAGAAACAGCAGGCAAAGGATCTCACTCCTTGCCTGTAGATTTTTTTTTGATTTTGTGCAATAAATCAGAAGATTTTTCTCTCTGAGTCAGATGCTCCTGCATCATTCTATATATATGTTTTGCTCAGTAATTCTATATAAAATCGATATTAATACATTTATATATTAGATAATCATTTTTCTTATATAGATTTATTATATAACCATCTTTCTTATATAAATTTCTATTTATTTATTCATTTTCCTTATTATTAATTTACTTATAAAATATTTTGTAGTTTTATTTTATTAATTTATTGATTCATTTTATACCTATTTAAAATTTTATATATAGTCATTATTATCATATTTTTAGTATTCAATATTATTAAAATAACAATATTTTAATTTAATTAAATGAGCGTATGCTAATCAAAATAATACTGATAAAGGATTGAAAACGAGTGTTATTGTATAAAAGATGATAATATAGCACATGAAGAAGTCGAGGCTTATGATAATATACGACATGAAGAAGTCCACGCTTTTGGTTATTGAGAAGACATTGGAGAAGCCATTGGATTTATCTTCAATGTTATTGAGAAGACATTGGAGAAGCCATTGGATCCAATAAAGTTTATGCACTAATATTGTTTAAGCATGTATAACTTTAAGATTATTTTTTTCGATATTGAAAGCTATTTGGTCATGCTATTAGTCTTTGTCTAGGACTTTTAGTGATCGATTGTGCATTGACGGTGTATTAATCTCTTGTTTGACAAAAAAATATTGATGTATAGCACAACTTTAACCAAAGTTTTCATATTACAAAATAATATAAAATTTATTATGTAATTTTTGATTGGACAACAAAGTTGGGGGTCTTATTGCGCGCTTCGCAGCTTTCAAGACATTATGTTCAGAGTAAAAATAAGATGTCCAAAGTTTTCAGAGATGAAAAGTTTTTGTTATCTAAAGTTTTCAGAGATGAACATTTTATCAAAAGCACCACTTAGTTTGTCCTAAGTTTTTGCTACCTGTTCTCCGTGTCATGTCATGCATGCAGTGTCCCGCATCTTGCAAGTGCCAACTGTTTGCATATGCAGAGGCGTCCATAGTAGTCTACAAATGCCTTGTCCGGAGTCCGGAGTAAGTTCAGAGCAGAGAGTGTCGAGCAACTAATTCTCCACAGTAAGTTCAGAGCAGAGAGTGTGGAGCAGCTAGTTTGAGGAGCAGAGGAGCAGAGAGCGTTGAGCGGAGCTTCACCTTTACAACTTGTAAGTTCCCAAACTGAAAGAAGCATTCCCCATCTAATATAATATTCACCATAAAAAAATGTTTAACATGGTTATTTGATGGCATGTAACTCTTTGCACTGTTCCCTTCATCTATTCATGGTAATAGTTTTGCTTCTATCACTCAAGTTTTCACTATATAAAGTGTTTTCTTAATTCATCAGGAATTAATTTCACTCTCATTTCATTATTATTTCGTTGCTATATGCTTCGGAGGTGGTTTTTCTGATTTCATATTTAAGGTTTGTCCATATGCTTCTATTTCTAACCTTCTGTCATAGCAGACAATGTGTCAAACATTCCAAAATCCCGAGCCTTTTGCGGTAAGTAGTATCATCTTTCTATTTCGAAAAGAGTTATTATTGAAAATATGCATTATTAACCTTTGCAAGCGTCACTATGAATGGAAAATCTCTTTTATTATGAAATTTGGTGGTTTTATTTGAAGTTTTATTGAGCTTGGTAAATTTACTCTTGATAATGAAACTATATTTTTGAACCCATATCTTTTGTGTTATCCGGCACCAACACCTTGTAGAAATGGCATAGCACATTAGCTTGAAAATATATATATTATAATCCTTCTAACATTCTGGCGTGTACTTAGTAACTTCCAAAATTCCAAATTAGTCTGGAAAATATGTATCATACTCTGGATAGTGGGCCATGTGCTTTCTTTTTAACATAATTGATTTGTAAATGATTGATCATATGTGCAGAATGCCTGCGGATTTCAATTTTTGTATTTACGGTCCATGAGTGGGGTTGGGTATTAATGTCTTTGATCGCTGCGAGGATGAACTGGCGACGATGTGAAGAACAACTAGAATACTCGCCTGATAAAGAAACTCTGCAAGATGGGTATTAACCACATGATGCACAGGCTGGTATCACAGAGTTTTAGCTAATTATGCAGCCAACGTGGCGCATTCGAGGAAGTGAGGACTAGATAGCCAAGGCCAGGATACATACTGCATACCCAAAATATAGCTAAGATTATTCGTCCTATACTATCTAATAGTATTATCTTTTGAGACCGCGGTACTTTAAATGTATTCTTTCTAATATTTTGAATGGATTTTACAGTGAGACTGATTGCTATTTCTTATTTCACTCATTGAGTTCTTTTTTTTAACCGTAGCAATTTGTTTATTATTCATTGCATATTTAGCAGCGTATTCGTGATTACGTGTGTTTATTGTCCAATTTAAATCTTTCAAAATTCAGCAGAAATAATTTTATTGGCAATGTGACTTTTTCTGAAAATCTTTATAAATTAACCGAAATAATCTTATTTGCCCTTATGTTAGAATGGTCTATGTAAATTCAGCATTTCTTTTCATAATTTAATCTTATTCGCTCTTTTTTTCCCAAAGATCGTCATGAATTAATAGAAATAATCTTATTTTCTCTTATGTTAGAATTGTCTGTGTAAATTCAACATTTCCTTTCATCATTTAATCTTATTTGCTCTTATTTTAAAATTGTCTATGTAAATTGGGCATTTCCTTTCATCATTTAATGTTATTTGCTCTTAGGTTAGAATGGTCTGTGTAAATTCAAAATTTCCTTTCATCATTTAATCAGAGTTTCCTTTCATCATTTAAGAGGATGCAGTCTTTCCAACAGAAAATCTACAACAAATTTAAAACAAAATATTTTGGAACTGAAGATATATTTGTTAGAGAATATATATTTATTAATATATTAATATTATTATTAAATATTAAATTTTTTATTCTATTTATTTTTTTATTTTTTTTAACTTTTTGTGTATTTTTAAAATAAATATATTTATTTTTAATAAATATTATAATTTTATTAATTTTTTTCATATTATATTTATATAATAATAATAATAATAATTATAATTATTTTATTATTATTATTATTATTATAAATAAAAATAATTCAATATACTGTATTACATTAATTTACATTAATGAAATTCATAACAATCGTTGTATATCATGTGAAATTAATTAATATTTTTACCAATACATCTAGATAACTAGCTATGATGAGAGAGTTTTCCTAACCAATGGACAGCGTCCATTATTAATTTCTCGCTCTGCCGTTATTGTTAACATCATTATTAAATAAGGTTACATAATAATAATAATAAATTAATAATAATAAAAATATAAATAATTTTATGTGTATATATATTAACATAATTTGTTTGGTAGAGTTTGATCTTGCATAGAAGTTGTTCACCAAAGAAATGAAATATACATACCTACTTATACACAAAACACACATGAACATTGATACCTCTATATGCATAAATGAGCATCTAAATACTTTAGTCCTTTGAGGTATGCATTTTACATCTAGATTAAACATACTACATTTTGAGTTTGAAGTTGATAGATTATTTTACTTTTTAATGTTGATTTCACTTTAAAAGATTATATGCATTTTTAAAATAAACCAGTTGTCAAAGAATTGATCACCTTATTTTTCATTAAATTCTAAAATATTTTTAAAATTTGCAAAGTTATCGTCTAAACATATAGATTAATCGAGCAAATCATTTCTTAGTTGTTCAAATAGAACTTCAAATATTACACAGACTTAACCATAAATATCTATTTATGGAATTTTCATGTAAAATTGGAAAGTTCCACTGACATTAATAAAATTTAATAAAATGCACATTTAAAAATTTATTTTAATATTTTGTTTTTAAAAAAATACACTCTTATAAATTATTCAATAATTTCTAATTAAATAGTTTTATGTGATTGTGCCCTTCGAACATGAACATTTCTTTCAGAGTGAAACATGGTGCATAAACAAGTACCCATATATGAAATGGACACGTTATATAATACGTGTCATGCTGCATGTCGTTCGAATACTAAATCTTATCCAATAGAACATACCTCAGAGTACTAGAGGAACCTATATCTATATATATATACATCATTGTCTCAATGGAGGACATCATGTTATCAACCAGTGAAAAGGGTGATCCCAAAGTAATAGGTAGTTAATTATCTGGTAGGAAAAATGAGTTCGAATGATGCTCCCATGTCAGAAGAAGCTCAAATGAAGCTCAAACGTGGTATTATTTTACCTATGTTTCTGTTTATTGTTAAATGTGATCCAATCTTATTGCCAGGTCTAAAGACTGGGTAATAAATGTTATTCAGACATATGTCTCTTGCAATGGGCATGAGCCAGAGCAACATCAGGTAATAACCATTTAAAATATTTTAACAATATTGAAATATATGTTTTACTTCGAACTTAAACTTTTGTAACGAATTACACATTGAACGAACTATTTCAGTTCCATTTCAAATCCCATTTCAAATCGGACAGTATACAATCCATTTGTGTTGTCCTTGCAGACCTTGGTAGGGACTACCGCCACGGCAGTGGCTCCTTGTTTTTAGGTGAAAATGGTTATTTACATTATTTCTATGTTTGTGAAAGTTTTTTCAAAGTCGCAAAATTACAAAGTAAGAGATTTAGTGATTATCTCATCATAACTACACTATTTCAATTTCAACTTTTAGAATTTACTATATTAAATTATGTGTTAAATGTAAAGTCATATTTATAATAATAATATTCAAACTATGAATGATTAACTAAATAAATTTATATATATGTATGGATTTATTCATATTTCAACAACATTCTAAAGTTTTAATATATTGAATATGGTTTTAATTTTTCGTTAGAAACGTAAATTTATTTTATTTGATTTCTATAAAGAATGATTTTTTCAATTTAACTAAGAAAATTTCAATTATTTTGAAATTTTATTATATCAAAATATATTTATTTTTTTATTGAGATAAATTTAACTTTATTTGGAAGTAGTTTCTCTTTCATTAAGAAAAATAAGTTTCCTTCTAATCTAAAAAGATCTCAATTCAATATTATTTCCACTTTTCTAGATAAATTTTACTTTCAATAAAAAAAATTAAGACTTTTTTTCAATTTTAATGTTTGTTCCATTTTAATTTTTTTTATATATTTCTAACCACTAAAAATATCCCAAGTCAAACTTAATGTTTAATTTGCACATATGCTTTTTTCAAACCAAAAATCTCATTAAAACCAATTTTATTTAAAGACAAGAAATAAAGATGAAAAGTCCTCCAAATAAAATTTGAATAAAACCAAAAAAAGATAAAAGAGATAAAATATACAAAAGCATATCTGTCACATATGCAATTGAATTTTTTTCAAACGTTTGTTGGATGTAGCAATGATGGAAAATAAGTTCAGTAAAACTTTACGGCATTAAACAAGATTCTCACCCTCATATGTATTAGTACCCAAAATTGTTGTTGATTGACCAAGGAAAACAATGTTGCATTTAATTTGTAGTTAATAGTACCCAAAAGTGTTGTTGATTGACTAAGGAAAAAATGCTGCATTTAATTTGGAGTTATACTTAATTAATATATAAATTTGATGTTTTATATTTGTTTTTAATTGATGCTTTGATGTTCTATATATTTGATGTTTTGAATGGTGTAAGTTTTATTTTTTTGTAAACGCGATTTTTTTTTTTTCAAAAGTTAATAAAGAAATGATCTATAAATTGTTGTAGATATTTCACTAGATAGTTTGTTGAGATTCTACATTATTACAGTTTTATTTAATTTCTAGATTTCTAAAATTAATTGTAATTAATACATGCATGTAAAAGTAAATCAGAAAGCAAAATAGAGAACAACAAAATAAGCTCACACACACATAATACTCTCTCAGAAACCCTTTCGGGAGAGAACCGAGCTGGAAGGTGAGGTTTCTTTGCTCTCCTTCTCTGTCTAGAAATATGACTACATATACAAAGAAGTAATGTATATGACATGTGCACTGCTACAGTGTATGGATCCTTTCTGTGTGTTCTACCTCTTATCTCTCCTTGCTATCTTTGTTCAACTATGGAACAAAATGATGTCGAAAGAATGAAATGCCTCTTCCTCCTAGTGGTCCAGTTATAACACAACCTGATAGCCTACTAGTGGTTAAGTTTGACTACATCAACTCTTAACTAGAGTTGCAAAATAAACTCTTCTAGTGTCTGTTAAATCAAAAAAACATGGCTGGCCTCTTTTCCATGAATAACGGGGCTAACGCAACATCCTCCTCAACTATAGGTCTGTAAACATGAAGGTCAACTTTTGAGTGGCATAACTTTTGCATACAGACTCTCATGGACACCATTCTTGAGTTGTTGGAAAGCTCTGTGTGTAGAATATCATAAAAAAGTGTGGGGATTTAGTGGAAAAGTTTAACCCTAAAAATTGTCTTTTGATGCCTTAAAACAATCTTAGCAGGTTTCAACCCCATTTTACTAAGTTGGTTTCATTCAGTAAAAATTGTCCCATGAGTTACTTGCTCCACATTTTTCACTCCAAATGCATAGAGATGAATATCAAACAATATAATGATCCAATTGGATCATGAAATATAGACACAATCTTACTTATAAATAGTTTTCATTAAATTATTAAACATGCATCCAAAGGAAACTTCCCCAAGAACATCTATAACTTCTTATAGAAAGCTTAAGATGAAAATTGAATATGAATCTTCTAAAAAGATTAAAGTAATCATTTTATATACAAAGATTCAAGGTATTAACGTAAAAGTAAAGGTTGATACAGACATCATAATCCCAATCTATTGTTGGAGATTAAAAAAAAGGATTTTCAATAACAAGATTAAAGGATACGATTCAGGAACAAGATTAAAGGGTACCCAATACAAGGTTCGCTTCCATATATTTTGTTGTAATATTATAATAATATAAAATTTTCTCTTGTTTATCAAAAACTAAAATACTTTAACAAAAACTAAACATGATATAATTATTTATGAAAACTATTTGAGTGGTTTAGTTACTTTTGTTAAATATTCCCTTGGTATCTCAACAAAGATAATGGTTACCTTAGAAATGATCTTGATGGAAAGATCCATTTTTGTTGACCTTGGAAAGGTATTGATTGAAAGGTCTTTATAGTGGGAATGTGGAGTAAAGTTTTACATAACCAAAGTGAATAGTATAGCATTAAAAAAAATATAGAATTATTGAATTTCTATCAAATGTGTTGGGTTGGTAGTGGTATTAATTATATTGGAATTGTATAATGGTTTTTATGCAATGGGAGAGGATAAAAAGATGATTTTTATATTTATTTTGAAATGATTGATATGTTTATTTTGAATTTTTTTTATTAATGAGTTAGTATTGTGTTTTTATTTTTAATATGATATTTTTTATTTTATTTTGATTAGCAGTTATTTTTTTAATTTTATGAAGAGGAATTTTGACAATAGTGTTTTATATTAGAAAATTATGATTCATTTTAAGATAATTTTATTAGTAAACTATCAATATTATTTATAGTGTTTTTTGTATTATTTAAATGTTGCAATTTTGGTGAGATTGCTAAATTTTATTATTTAAAATGAATTTTTAAATATATAATGAAAGCTTTGAAAAATCTTATAATAATTAATCTCTAAAAAAATTAATAATTCAAATTTACCATTCCAACAAATTCTCACAAAAAAAGTATAATCATTAAAATAATATCCTCTATAATTTATATAACTAGTAAAAAAAACAGCATACCCCTTAATAAACCCAAAGAGGATTCAACCTGAACCTAATAATATAATGTCCAAAACTCTATATATAGCCCAATCTTCCAAACTATCTCATTTACCTCTTACTTTCACCATTATTTTCTTCCATTTATAGGTATGAGAGGTTCACAGTTGGAAATCTCAACACTTCTTATCAAGTCATAAATATTATATAACATGTGACATTTCCATAAATATTATATAAAATGTCATATTTTGGGTGGGGCTTACTTTCACCATTATTTTCTTCAATTTGTGGGTATGAGGGATTCAAAGTTAGGAATCTCAACACTTCTTATCAACTCATAAATACTATAGAGCATGTCAGATTTCCATAACTATTATATAAAATGTCGTACTTTGGCTGGGGCTTTAAGATAGCATGAAAAACAAACACAAATCTCACTAGGATGTAATCAATCTACATAAACTTTCATGCATGGAATTTTATGTTTAGCTTTATCCTTGACATAAACTTTGTTAATACTTAATTCCCAGTTTTCACGTCTCCTCCCTCCTCCTCTCGATGGGTGGACAACTCATTTTTCGAATATCTAGTCATAAGACCTTGACAGCTCATTTTTGGAATATTTAGTCATAAGACCGGACCTCATGACATATAGGAGAACCATGAAATTATTGACAAAAACATAATAATAATGCCTAGAATATAATTAAATTCCATACTCACTGACTTCATAATGCACTTCGCTAAAAATCCCTTTTGGAAGTATATCCCTTGTCCCTCTATCGAACAACATTCATATGTCCTGTAACATAAAATTAACAATCGAAACCGCTACTTATTTACAACCAAAACTTCTACCAATTTGATAATCGACTATCCCTCTCATCACATATGATAACATTTAATGTTTCCGGGAACTTACGAAAAAAATTCAAGTATAATGGCTGTGACATAGAAGCTCACGTCACGAGTTGATAAGATATTTGATTACTGGTAAAGAGTTCTTTTACCTTCTATGTTGTCAATGATTGCCGTTAGATGACCTCCATTAAACGATGACGGAGATTTAGAGATGGGATTATTTAGTTATTAATTAGTGTTATTGTATTCCAATCATATTTGACGAGTGAATTTTGTATAATTAAAGTATTTAAAAATTTTCCAGAGTAAAATCTAATTTAAATAACACAAATCAAATTTTAATCACTAATCACAAAAAATTTAGCCAAACTCAAAAAAAATTCACCAAAAATTCTAAAAAAATCACTTAAAAACAAATCAATTTATAATTCTTTAGAATGCATCCCTCCCACAGTTTATAATTTCCCATATAATTCCTTGGAGTGCAAGCTCGCCAAAGGTTATAATTACCCATTTGAAAATTTGAGGCAGAAAGTCCTGGTAAAAAATTACTTGGTAGTTAATGCACCCGAACGCTCAAAATTTAACCCCAAAATGAGAGAATTTGAAGATTTAGCTCGATAGGCAGGCATGAGTCATACAATCGAAGGCCTCTCTCATCTTGGACCTTGAAACAAATCTTAGACATTTTGTTCTACTCAAAAACATAATAGTTTTTTAGTAGATGGGGCTGAAAGCTTTCAATAAACATTGTCATATTTCCCTGTATTTTTGGTAAAATGTATAAAAATATATATCATAATTTAATATATATATATATAAATATATATAATATATATATATATTAATATATCAGTGATTTTTAAAACTCTTAGTCTTTGTTTTGTGCATAACATTAAAAAGATTTTGTTTTAAAAGTTTTTTATTTTGGAAGCAAGGGAAATTTTAGTATGATTTTGAAAAAATTACAAAATTCTAGTAAACTATTTATAAATTTAATGTACAACTTCTTACCAATAGAAACATAAGCATTAGCATAATTTAATTACTTATTTTTATTAGTGTAGTTATTACACATTATGATCAATATTATAGTTGAGTGAGTTGCTTAATTTAAGATGTTTTTGCATAGATTGTTTGGATGCATTAAAGTAATTATGTATTGGTTGCTAAATATGTTAAGTAGATTAGTTTTAAGTAGAAAATTATAGTAATTGTATTTCTTTTTTCTATTTTCCAAGTGGTGTGTGTCTTCTAAGGGTGACAATCGGCTTAACCTTTGGCTTGAGAACCCGCAACTTAGGAGAAACTGCAACTTAGGGACATCTAAGCTCTCAAAATCACCAAGGGCATCACACCTAGTCTAGGCCACACTAGCCTAACATGACTGAATTTTTGCCTACAGAGTTTTGAACCATGAACCTTCACATCAAAGATTGGCTTGATAGTTATTATTTTAAATGTGTTTTTCTAGTGTATCTTTATGTATATATACTTTGTTATATAATTTTATATGAAGTTGATATTAATGCATTTGTTTACCAAATAATCATTTTCCATATATATAACATTTTTTAATTTATTTAATTTATTTTATTTTCTATATATTTAAAAGTTTTTAATACATAATTAATGATTATTAATTTTATTTAGTTTTGATGATTAATAACACTATTTAGTTCCAAAAACATTAGCCAAAATATCTCTCATATAATTTTTGCTGAAAACCTTTTCTTAAAACATAATAAATTATTATTATCACTTTTTCAACTTTTAATATTTTGAAAATAACAATAATTTAATTAAATTAAAAAAAAAAAAATCAATGCTCATCAAAGTAACAATGGATGAAGGATTGAAAGCCAATGTTGTCGTACAGAAGATGATAGTATAGGACATAGAGAGGTCGAGACGATGATAGTATGGGACAGAGAATTCGAGAATTTGGTAATTGGATATGACTATTTCCATGGCTATTGCAAGCTATGTTTTCATTTTAATTTTGTGTGAAAGTAGTTTTTCATAAAGTGTTATGAAAGTTGCAAAATTATAAGGTGGGGTTTTAATTATAAATACATTTAGTGATTATTTTATGATAATTATAATATTTGAATTTTGATTTTTTGAATTTATTAATTTTAAATTAATATTAACGTAGGTGTAAAATTTAAATTCATGTTATAATAATGAAATTTATATTATGGGAGCTTAAGTCTATGTGTAAATGATGTAAATATTTATATATGATTTTTTTCATATCTTAACAACACTTTAAAATTTTGAAATTTCATCATCAAGAATATTTAATAGAGGAAATTTATAAATTTGCTCGTTTAACATGTTGTCCTATTGTAAAATAAGTCCTAATACATCAAAGGAACTATGCGATGTTTCAAAATTATCTACATGTTTGTAGGATTGCAACTTACAAAATTTTCCTAATAAAAAGAAACTTACAACATTTAGACATCAGTTATAATTAGTACTTTCCTCTCCAATAATTTTTGAGTTTAGGGATTAATCCTGCAGCCTTTTGGCTAGTAGAACTAGTTTCTTGTTGACTGAGTTGTAAAGCATTAATTTTCTCCTGAAGAGCAAAAATTTACTGATGTGTGGCATCAATTCCATCCATATGCAAAGCTAGTATTCCTTTCAAATATTGGATCTCCTCTATGAGATTAATCATTGTTGGTATTTTCTCGTGTTGCTTCATATTGAGGATCATCATGTCTAATTGCACAACACATAATTGTTCTTGTAATTGTGTTCCTTTCCCCTAGGAATTGTAGTTTTTGAACTTGGCTTTATAGGTGGAATTATAATTGTTGTCTTTACTTGAGCAGATGGTTCTCCTCAATTGTTTGAGAGTGTGTTGTTGGATTATTGTAATCATGGGGTTTTCTTGCTCTCTTGTTCTTGAAATTTTCCCTACCTTTAAATCACGATTGGTAGGCACCTTTGGGATGACAAGGTCTCCCAAGATGCAGTGCTCTTCTCATGTTGGAAAATGGACTCAAGGACTAGTTAATAATGTGTTTTGACACAATCTCAAGGAGGCTTGTCCTTGCACTTTTTTTCACCATCATGGACACTTTCCCTTCTATGTGATGTCCCCCACAACACACTTTTGAAGTCAAATTCAGAATACAGAGAGATAATTTATAGTCACTGGTCTTCTTTCCTCATTTTTTTCATCCAACATTCTTCCTCTAGACCATGTTCTCCAATTCTATGTGTAGTATTCTTAACAAAGATTAAGGAAATTAACTATTGTGGAGAAGTTAGCTAACAATCTACTGACATACCATAGTACTTGTGTAACACTCTCCTCCCACTTTTACCCAAGTTAACTAGTTTGTTGTAGTAAACATGTGACAAGAGGCTATTATGATGTGATTCAACTCCCATGTACAATTAAGGAAGTGGAACCAAAAAAGCACAACCAATTTTACCTTCTACATATACTACAAAACCTTAAGGAGACAACCAATCCTACTAGGTGACCAAACCCTAAGGTAACTTGAAACTTTACTGATTTTCAGCCCTTTACACTCCCATGGCAAGATGTGCATGCAAATGAGGCCTTCCAGTCACTCCCATAGGAAGGCATGCCAATGACTTTGGGGCTTTTTAGCTCGTTCCAAGCTAGTGACCCTAGATTTTGTGCCAATTTTTTAGGGTCAGGACATAGGCCACTACACAAAACTTCATGAAACTTTTAGAAATGATAATTGACAATGAAATGAGACTACTAATGAAATCATTAGTACAAATAATTGATATGACCCCTACAAGCCATGATAGGCATTTCGTAAAACATGTCACCAATATCTAATCTACAGGTCATAACAATAGATCTGAGCATAAGTGTCTCATACTTATATGATATTCATAAAGAAGCATTGTTTGTATATTTTTACCTTCTACAGAAATTACCCGCAAATGATTTCTTAAAAAGTAGAAAATATACAAGGGTGAGAAACACAAAAGAAATACACAGAGATTTTTCTTTGTATCCCAAAACCGGGACTACCAGATTGATTTTCTAGTATATTCCTTTCAATGTTACAATACATGTATATCCATGACGAAGCATTGATAAAACACAATCCATTAACCATGGATTAGAACATAACCATAGTTCGCTTGAACAGATCTAAAAAATACCATGGGAAGAAAACCATCATACCCAAAACCATGTGTGAAACCCATGCATGAAACCATAGGTAGGTATTCCCACCTAATATAGCTTCAAAAAACAATTCTCAAGGCGCTGGCCTAGACCCCATACAAATGGGATACTGCCCTGCTGAAACTGCCCGAGAAGGGGGGCTGCGTCCCCCCCTATGAGCCCCCTGTTGTGCCTCATGCAATCAATAGGGGGGACTTTCACTATCCTTGTGACACCCCGCATGTGCGACTAGTCGTGGAAAAAATACAACACACACCCAACATTCTCCCACTTGTTTTTTTCTTTTCCACATAGGGGGTCACATGAGAGCTTAGTCATTGATCTATCCCTACAATTCCCCTTATTTCTCTACACCAAGAAAACTTCTCAGTTCTCACATACTTTGTCATTGCATCTACAACATTCTTTAAAGTGTCTTCCTTTCCCAATAACACCTTTTTTTCCTCAATCATATCTCTCAAAAAGTGATATTGAACATCAATATGCTTTGTCCTTGAATGATAAGCAGGGTTATTTTCCAGGAAAATTGCACTTTGGTTATCACAATATATCCTTATAGATTGTTGTATTAACCATATACTTGAACACAATCTTTGCAACCAAGATACTTTCTTGCTTGCATGAGTGGCCTCCTTGTATTTTGCATTCGTAGTTGAAAGTGCCACTACCGCCTGTTTCTTACTCATCCAACTGACTACACCTCCAAATAGGTTAAACACATACCCACTTGTAGATCTTCTCTGATTAAGATCTCCAATCCAGTCTGCATCAACAAAGCCACGGATGTCCAAAACTCTATCCAATCCTGATCTTCCTTGGTAGCACAAACCATAATAACTATTTCCATGTAAATACATCAAAACCCACTTCATTGTTGTCCAATGCTCCTTCACTGGTTTTCACATAAACTTGCTCAATACTCCCACTGCATGTGCAATGTCTAGTCTAGTACAAACCATTGAATACATCAGGCTACCTACCGCACTTGTGCATGGAACATGACACATGTCCTCTTCCTCTTCTTGTGTCTTGGGATTTTTTTTCAACATATAACTTTACACCTACATGAATAGGAACCTTCACTGGTTTACCATCATGCATGTTAATCCTCTATAGTATTTTCTCGACATAGTTCCTTAGGTTTAACAATAGCTTCCTCTTTGCCTGATCTGATTTAATTCTCATGCCCAAAATATAGTTTGCAGCACCAAGATCCTTCATGTTGAATTTGGAGGACAATTGGGTCTTCAAATCATGGATAATTTCTTTGTCATTTCCAATCAGCAACATATCATCCATATACAAGACGAGATAAATAACATGGTCACTAATTAATTTAAAATACACATAGTGATCCTCTTTGCTTATGGTGAAGCCAAGTCCCCATATGTGTGTGTGTGGGTGTGTATTAACCATGTACAAAAATGACCTAGAAAAGAATTCTTAAACATAGAAAATATACAATGGTGAGAAACACAAAACAAGTACATGGATATTTTCACCACGATCCCAAAACTAGCACTACTAGATTGATTTTTCATTATATTCCTTTCAATGTTACAATACATATATATACATGCCAAAGTATTCACAAACCCCAATCCATTAACCCTAGATTAAAACATAATCATATCTCCCTTGACCGGATCTACACAATACCATAGCGTAAAACCGTCATACCCAAAACTATGTGTGAAACCCATGCAGAAAACCATAGGTAGGTCCACCCACCTAATATAGGGTGCAAAAAAAAATTCCCAGGGCACTGCCCTGGAAGCTATACAGGGTGGTTTCTGCCCCCCTCAAACCCCACAATGAAATGAACAGAGGGGGCTATTGCCCCCGCACGTGTGAGTAGTCGTGGAAAGAATATAATAGACACCCAACATTGTTGCCTTATCAAAATATCTTCATTACCATCTATTAGGTCATAAATTCATTATACGTTCATGTACAAATCAAAACATCGTAAGAGCCATACATCAAGTTTGTCATAAAACATACTCATAATTATCATATAACCAACAAGTATATAAAAACCATAAGAATCACATATAAACCAATATATTTCCACATGAATTACCAAGGAGAAATATCTCTTATTAATGGATGAAAACTCCAACCATATTTGGGACTTCCATGAACCACTCGACCATAGATTGGTTGAACCAAATATGTCTTTGAGACAATCACCCTTGTGCCATATTCCAAGCATGAATATGGGACTAAAAATAAAACCAACTAGGGCTTCCTAAGGCCAAACAACCTCAACCTTCATCAACAGAACCAGTCTTTACTACAATCCTCACCAGATCACTAGGCTCTAAACAATCATAAATTCCTCCATATCTCTCCACTTAAACCATGAGGAATTTGTCCATCTCAACGTCTTCTCTTTACCGCATATCTTTCCATTATTGGTTATGGGATTTCTAGCCTTACGATTTCTCCACCCTATGGGATTTACCATGTATCCTGGTATTACCGGTGCAGGGATTCCTAGGTCCAATCAAGGGTATTCACTACTAATATTTACCATGTATTCCACCATCCACCGGTCAAGGGATTATTAGGCTCAATCGGAGTGTTCACATCTAGCCTTTGTTGTGTATACCATCCTAGGATTCCTATTCCTTGTGAATAATATTGAGACCACACCACTCAGCCTCAAATCCATGTGACAATCCAACTCAACCAAATACTAGGGAACTCACCACACCATGGCTAGCTGAAAATGGCAAGGCAAGGTTGGAGAACACTTTCACAATTAGAAAAAACCATGCTTGTGACAAAAATAGAACTAATAACACACATTCATGTACCATGCATGCGAAATATAGTAAGGAAATCACACATGAAAACTAATACTTGTAATTAATCCCACTGTAGTTGCTTGATCCTACTCTTCCTTGCTTGATATTTGATTCCCTTTGCATTCTTTTTCCTTCCTTTGCTTTCCTTGATCCAATGCTATCTTGCTCCAATAATGCTCTCTCTGTCCAAGAGTATGAAATCGAGAGAGAGTAGAAAGAGAGAGCTCCAAAACTAAACCAACAAAAGGTACCAGCTAGCACTCATAAGCCTTTTTATTAATGAGGCATCTATTTTCTCCAATTTCCATTATTTTCCTCCTCACATCCAACCTGTGACCTTTCAACTTCATTTTCTCCTAGTTTCCATTATTTTCATAAATAAAATTTCAATTAATGCCTCATTCCTTTCCAAAGCCTTTGCCCAACATTAAGCTTGGAATACATGTCCCATGATCTTGGTTATTCTTTTTCCTTTATTAACTTTATGACATGGAATTTTTCTGAGGGTTGCTACAACTTACCAAACGCTCTTACAAAGCACTATGTGTTTCTAATTGTGGTGAGGCTCCACAATGGAAAGATAAATATAGGCCCAAGGAAACTAATTTTCTAGCGTACATAATTTCATCCTTATCCCACATGCACCTCACTAGGGTTGGTCATACTTCTTCATTAATGATTGTGTCTGATATGTTATTAACACCATGTGTGGGAGGCTTGAGATGATATTACTCTATTTCTTATGCAGTGTGTTATTCCAGTGAGGTTGATATAGGAGGCTTTGTTCAGGCATCCAAAGAGCATCGGTGGCCATGAGAACTATCACGCTCCCTCCTCCTTTTAGAACTATTCTCTTGTTAGGAAATTTATTCTTCCATTTCTATTTAAATCTATGGGTGTTTTCATATCAATTTGTATATATGATTATAAGTTATCTATTATCATTCATTAGGATTGAATAATTTATTACGATTACAGGAGAGTCCATTGTATTAGCTCTTTGTTTAGATAGAATTGTCTATCTTATAACTGACATGCTTTATTTTCACATTGATTAGGTTCATTATTTTTGCTTCTAAAGACATGGAAGTATTGTTTCTCGAGCATGTCTTTCAGAATCGTTCTTATTATTTTCATTAATTTTTCTAGATGTTTATCCTTAGGGAAAGATCCTTTGCATAGGTGCTAGATGATTATAAGAGAATCTTGTAAGATTTTGATGTTGGTGACCTGTAAGATTTTGGCTAAATGGACTCCTTGCAGTAATCCATATATTTTTTCATGATTATTTGTCTTATGGCATAACCTCTAGGCATACTTTTGATGAGTTTTCCTTTGTGGATATATAATACGCCTCCCTCTCCTGCCACCCATTTATATTCTCAAACATGTTAAGAATAATATTTTCATCCCTTATAACTTATATATTGAGAATTATAAGTGTTATAACCCTATTCACCACTTCATTTCAGTAGGAGGAACCATATCCCAACTCTCTTTAGTTTTTGGCTTAAATTCATCCTTGTTCACTCTTGAATGTGACTACTTGGGTAGTTCATCACTCCCACAACACTATCTTCATCTATGTCATTGCTCCCATGCTAGTATATAACATGTCCTTTAGTATATTGTTCCCTTGGTGGGGCCTAACCCAAGTTAAGCGTTAGTTAGCCAAACAAATCCCTACACTACTGGCCCTTTCAGAATCAGCCCGCGGAACATGGACCAAAGTCTCACCTGAAGTAGTATGGAGCGATGCTGGAACCGAGTTTCTACACCTTGAGATTGTCATCATGTTGGTTTATACCCTCTGTCCCTACTTTCGTACAGGTTAGTAAGCTTTAGGGCTCTGTTAGTCTACACCTTATTGTGCCCCTCAGTACCTCCATGAAGGTGTATGATTGACCTTTGCGCAACCCTGACCCATGATCCAAGTACTTCCATGCAGCTATGACATCATACTATATAGGTTCCCAAGTTATCTTAAGTGTTCTACTTATCTTGCTAATCAATCACAGTTAGCACCACGTAAACTGATAATCTTACTTGCATTCGATTAACCAATACAATCATATATATTTGTGCATCACATAAGCATTATAACTTAAACCCAAAATGCAATATAATCAAATGCATTAACAAGAAATAAATACTTAGTAATTGCAGAATATTTCTCTTTAATCATATTGTTAAGTTAATATAGACTCTATCCTCCTTGCGCACATATCTGCAAGGGTCTACGCACTCAGTTGCAGAATTCCACCCTAGGCCTCTGCGCACTCAGCTACAGAGCCTCTACCTATGCAAAGACCCAAAACACTTAGACTTCAATGCTTAACTCCTCACTTCATTCTTTGCTACCAAAAACTACTTAGAGCTTACTTACTTGGCTCCTTTTTATACAATCCGATGGTCTGTGGCCCATGGGTGGATCTTTACAGTTGAATTTACACTTTACAAAATAAGGGTGGACAACCCTTTATGACTCTTGACACCTTCGTGCTCCATGACCACAAAATGTGGAGACTTTACAACTTTATTATAAAATTGTCTCAAAACATGGGCTTTTAGCCCCAAAAATGTCGTTGGGGGAAATCGTTTCCAACAGGCCCCCAACACAAACATGGGGACTCTCCCTTGAGTCACTTTGCAGGCTCAAAGATCTTGGTGCAAAGACTTCCTAGCTCGACCTGTATAACGGCAACCTCAGCGGTGCACTACGCGGTCACCTTCCTCACTTCCTCAACCAACTGTTCTCTTGCTAATCTTGAACCTTCAGCCTGAAGCTTCTGCTAAGTCGCTTGCAGATTAGCAAGCTCGCCTTTAATGGAGGCCGTGACCAAATAAGCTTCGTCTAACCAGGGCTTCAAGTGAGCCTTCAACATTTCCTCCTTGTTTTGGCCTCATGCAATTTAGTTAGTCTCTGCATGAGAAATATGGTGTGCGTTGTACCTTTTACTTCGTCATAGCACTGTTAAGTTTCTCGTGCCTCTGTCTCCAGCCATTGTACATTAGAATCCTCTTATATGCTAATCAAGACATCGAACAACTGTTCAAAAAGTTGTGTGCAGTTTGCTACTACATTGTATACTATCGTTATCACCTATACGACAATGATTGCACGATGCTCCTTTACTTCTAGCGGGGTTGAAGGCTGGGCCTTCAACTCTAAATCTACAATATGTAGGCTCACCTCCAACTGAACCTTAGCCAACATTGTACGTGCATCATGCATCCCTGTAGTAAGATTGCGAATGCGCACCAAGACTGGTTCTCCCTCAAGAATGGCCAATTCTAGGACAACTCAGCATGCCTCCCCTACAACCTGAAATATGTGCTTGCTTCGGTTTGTTACCTTAGTCATGGTAGCAATGCTAGAGTCTCATTGTAGGGTCGGTTGCACATTATAGATATGTTGTTAACTAACTACCTGTACGGCGTGCTGTTTCCAAGCTATCAGCTCCATGATCACTCCATCTTATAGTAGGGGGAGTGCCTTGTCAGGGAGTGCTACCATGTTCAACCCCACACCCTTGAGGGCACTAATAGTGGGCTTTCCAGTTTCATTTTTTGTGGTTAGTGCTCCATCCAGCAAGACTATCGCTCGGGAGACCTTCGCACGCAGCATCTCGACAACTTCTAAAGTAACGATAGTGAGGCTGACAGACACCATGCTAACTTGTGATGTGTTGGTCTAGAGCTCGCGCAGACTTACCTAGATGGCCCCAAGTAGTTGCTATTGTTGCTGCTCGAACTACTGCAAGACCTGCGCGGTGACATCCCACACCGTGTCTCCAATGTCATTCGAGTCTCCTTCTCTGAGGGTGATTGGGTCCAGCGACACCTTACTGGCCTTGGATTTCTTCCACTACCCCACTTTTTCTTATTCTCTTGAACATTTGATGCAGTACGACGCCATTTGCAGGTCTGCTCCATGATTCTGTATTTGTTCATTCGTTTCATCTTCTATTTCGGGTAAAGTCAATATCACGCCTTTCCTAGATCCTCCCTTTGTTTTGTTGGTCTGCTTTTCCACTTGCTAGGTAGCATTGCACTTTTCCTAGGCCTTGTTAGTGGCCTCCTTCTTCATTTCTCTGCCAGCTATGCCATTTTGAGCTTGGCCTCCTCCTTTTTGCACTACGCGATGGACTTGATAGATCCCACCACCAAGTCTGAGGCAGTGCACCACTCTATCGGCCAATGATCAAGTACGACATCAAGTGCATCATCTGTTGCCAAGGAAGGGAAGTCATACCATGTCTACTGAGGGTCCTTCCATGCTCTAATTGATACGTGCCGAAAGTCTTCCTTGAACTCTACGTACTCTTGCAGTTTGTCAAACACAGTAGGTGACAATTATTTGCGATTGTTGGCCATGCAGATGTTTGTTTCCATCAAGATCTAGAAGATCCTGGTATCCTTAATGCACTGAGCATCCTTGGTCACCCATAGTGAAGCATAGTATGCTGCATTTAGTAGGTCCAGCATGACGGAGGGGAATTCAATGTCTTCTGGCAACTCCCATGCTACCAACAAGATAGACAGCAAGAGCCATGAATAGTGGAAGGTCTTTCTAAGCTCATGTGCCTCACGACAGTTTGCAAGTAACTCATCGCAGAGATAATGTGCCCAATTAAGCTAGAGTCCTTCAGAACATTGAGCTACTAGCAGGATGATTAGTGCCGACACTTCATATGTGCGACACTTCCTCATAACCTTTCTTGCCAAAATATGTGTGGCCACCTTGACCGCAGGGTCATAGATACTCAAGATGGCATAGTCTTGTGGCATGTTCATGAGCTTGAATTTCTCCTTCATGGCCTCCTCAAGGGCCTACTCACCACCTTTTCCACTAAACATCCTGGCAGGATTTTCTCCTCTGTAGGGAAGCTGTGTGATCCTATGGATCAGCCTATCAGTGACGGGTATCGGCTCCTCCAGCAATAAACATCCATCATGCACCAAGCATAGAAACTTCTTGATGACCAAAATAGTGATGAGTGTGCGATTATAGTGCGACACCCATAGCAAGTTGAGCAGACCTGCCTTGTCTACACCCCTAAGCTACTTCCACGGTTCTAATGTAGTCATCCCAGTGGTTGTGTCAACAACACGATGCATTAGCTATTATGTCACCAACTACGTGAAATTTTCATAGTCAGCTAAGTCCCAATCTTCCAGTTTCAATAGAGGAACCTACCCCAAGTGTGCTTCTTCAAAGATAATATCGTTCAGTAGTAGAGGGGTGTGCAAGGAAACCTTTCTCTCATCGATGTCCTTGGATACCTTGGCCTTCCCCTTGCATGAAGGGATGCATTCGGGAAATTTAGTGATAGAGTCAGAACCCTCGACAGCAAATTCCTACACTTCCACCCCCAAATCCTCATCATCCATTGGGATGTCGTCAATTTCTTCCTCCTCCAACTCTGAATTAATGGATTTTCCATTTTCTTCTGCAGTGGGCTTGTCCTTCAATGGGTTTCTTCCAGGCGACATGTGCACCGCTATCGCAGCCTACTTTCTCTTCTTATGCTTTGCACTCTCCTTGGTCGGGGTAAGCTTCGATCTAGGCATCCGTGGTGACTTGGGACTTTAGCTAACACCTTTGTAACCTCTGGAACAACTCCCTCTCCCTCCCTAACAACCTTCGGCATAGCCCCCTTGGTTGTCACTACCTCGGTGTCCATAGCTTTGAATCCTGGGATAAATTCATGAATGAAATCGTAGTTTGATTATGGGAACTGATAACACACTGGGTACTCAAGCAATGCTTCGAGGAATGCGTGGATCATGCATGTCTAAGAGCTCACCAACTCAATGTTCAAAATTCTAAGTGTTGTTCGTTGGGCGTCCACCTGTAATTTATAGGCCATTTTTAATTCAAATCCAACTGTTCCCTCCACATTCGGTTTGTTAATGCCAGATTGGTGGCAAATTTCCAAGGATTTTACCCATAAATTTTGTCTTAAATGTTGGCCGCCCACTCCATTTTTCTGCATTCTTACCATCAAATCATGAATAGTGACTTTAGCGGTCACCTTCCGCCTGACCTGTACAATTTTTCCCTCGATAGAACAACTTTTTTTGCATTGTCGTGAACCATGTGACATTTCCTCGTGCTGCATAATCCTCCAATCACGCAGTTCCCCAGCCTGGGTAGTGTAGTTTATAGTCTCGTGCCTCCTTTCATCTGCCTGGAGTGCTAAGACTAAGCTACCTTCATATAATCACATGGCCAGATCACCAGTGTATGGCTTCAATCAGCTTCCGTTCAGCTTTCCTGGGAAGGGATCTTCGTTTAATTTAACCAACTGAATTACTCTGCCATCGGTAATCTCGTTAATGACATAGGGCCCTAGCTAGTGCATTCTAAATTTCCCTAGAGATTTATCAAACTTGCTATCATATAACAAAAGCATATCATTCTCCTTAAAGGTGTGTAGCTTAATGTGCCAATCATGCCATGATTTTTCGCATTGCGTTTGGACCTGTTGGTGAGATCTAGCTAGAAATCTCTCTCCTCAAGCTCAACAAGCTAGGCGAACCTCTCTTCTAGGGCTCTGCGATTTTTCATACTCGTGAGTGCCACTATGCGTAGACTAGGCACAATGTATTCCATGGGCATCATTGCTTCAACTCCGTATACAAGCCTAAAGAGTGTCTATCCATTCAACTTTTTGCATGTCATATGATAGGCCCATAGTACTGCGAGTATGTGCAGGTCCCAATCAATTCACCGAGCATTACAAACCTTGGTTAGCATGTTATCCAAAAACTTATTGAATGCTTCCACCATACAATCAGCATGTGGGTGATAAGGCATGCTTTTCTGGTGATATACCTAAAATTCCTCTGTCGGCGCATTGATCGTTTCGTTCAGAAAGTGCATACCATGATCACTCATCAAAATTTTTGGACACCCAAATCATGTCAGTACATACTCAAAGAGAAATTTCACAGTATTCATGCCTATGTAGTCCTTCACAGGCTATGCCTCTACCCATTGAGTCAAATACTCAGTTGCAGTGATAATGTACCGCACTCCCATATTCTGCTCTTGGGGCTGAATGGGTCCCACAAAATCTATCACCTATTTCTTGAAAGGTTGTAATGTCATCTGTGGGTTTAGAGGAAACTCATCTCTCCACGATGGCCTATGAGTCCTTTTACACACATCACATGCCTTGCAGTAAGCTTTTGAATCTTGGAGGGTTGGCCACCACAACCATGCACGTAGAATCTTCTACATGGTCACTCTTCTTGCATAATGGCCTCCCCCAGTGCCCCCATGAGCATCCGCAAGGATAATTATCCTTTCAAACTCAAGTACATATCATCCCAATACTTCACAGACCCCATTTTTTACAAATGTCCGACAATGACAAGAAAGTTTGCCACATGCACCACTAACTCCTTTTTTCGTTGGATAGTGTAACCTTCTGGGGTAATTCCTGTTGTTACGAAGTGTATGTTGTCTTCAAAGTGGCCATTTGCAATGCACGCTACAAATAGCTACATGTCAGGCAATCCCTCCTCCAAATTAGTGGGCTCTTCCCCTATTTTGATGCGCGACAGATGGTCTGCTACCGCTTTCAGTCATCTAGGCTTCACAATAAATTCAAAATTATATTCCTATAGTAATGACAAGCACCTACAGCTTCTGCCCCCCAACACAGGCTTATTGACCAAGTATTTCAACACAAAATGATTCATGTACATCTTAAAATTTCTCCTACCAAAGAGTATCTAAACTTTTGCAACGTGTATACAATGGATAATCCTTCGGACTCGACGGTGGAATAGTTATTCTTATTCTTGGACAACCTTCTGCTTGCGAACACTATAGGATGGTCCAATTCTCCTCCGCTAGCCTATGCCAATACTACTCCTAGTGCTATACATGACACGTCTACATGTACATGAAACTCCTTCTTCCAATCTGAGAAGACTAAAATCGGTGCGATGAACATTTTTCCTTTCAATACATCCAAGCTTTTCTGACAATCCTCGTTCCAATATATTGTGACATCCTTTTTCAACAAATTATCCATAGGCGGGATGATCTGGGCATAGCCCTTATAAATTTATTGTAATATCTACTATGTCCTAAGGCTGCATGCAACTATTTTACACTCCTTGGCGCCTCCAAGTTAAGTATCATTGTGATCTTCATGGGATCTACCATAAGTCCCTGTCTACAAACCACATGACCAAACAAAGTCCCAAAAGGCACACAAAACAAGCACTTCTTTAGAGTGAGCACAATATGGTACCTTCAACAAGTATCCAGCATTAAGTGCAAGCTTGCCACATGGCATTTCACCAATCCAAACACAGTCCAGTCATCAAAGTACACCTCCAAAAACTTATGAATGAATTCTTTGAATGCAGCAATGACTACGCGAAAAAAAATTGCAGGCCCATTCTTCAACCTGAAAGGCATTATAGTATACTAAAAACATCCCGATTTAGTCACATAGGTTGTCTTGCTTCTATATTCAGGTGTGATTTTGATCTGATGGTACCCAGAGAACCTATCAATGGAGTACACTTCTTGGACACCTACATTATCCAATACCTCATCAGTTAACAGAGTTGGGAAAGGATCATGTACGCAAGCGTCATTCAACTTTCTTAGATCTATGCATATCCTTATTTCACCCTTTTGCTTGTTTTCCAGTACCACCATTGAGCTCACCCAATCAGATTCTTCTATGGGCTCAATGATGTCTGCCGCAAGCATCTTGTCTAGCTCTAAGTAGACCTTCTCCTTATACTTTGGATTGAGATGGTAAGGTCTTTGCTTAATCGGCTTCGCATTAGTTTTTAACATGATATTCATAATGCTTAGGTGTCCTATTATCCCCCTTAACTTTGCAAACTTGGTAGGGAACAAATCTTGTTATTCGTGGAGAAATTCGGTGACCTTATCTACCATCGTGTCATCCCAGCAATCTCCAATCTTGGTGAATTTGGGATCCGCCTCTATACCAATATTTAGCTGTTTCATTTTCAGTGGTGTGGTTATATCAGGATTCTCAATCTGCAGTCCCTCAACCTTGCGGTGACCCTTGGTTTCAAGGATATTAATCTTTCATGGGTCCTCATCTTCTAATTCAGCAGTCACATTATAGCATTCTAGCATGTGGCTCAATTGAGTAGTCCAATTGGGTTGAACCAAGTCCAAAGGATCCTATGGTATCCTAAATATCGTTGCTTTAACTTCTTGTAGCGCTTCTTCTGTTATGAAACCAACTCAAGAAAAGATAGAAAAGATAGATCAAAGCCTTAGAATTCAACCTCTTCGAGGGGGCAACCTCCTTTACATTACATAAATGAACAATTCTTTGATGATTCAAATGACAAAACCTCCTT
>APFE030337591.1:98070-109430 GCA_000404065.3 Pinus taeda | reverse complement strand
CTTTCACTTCTTTAGGTTGATTAACATGTTCATGTTAGTAGCCCAATCAATGCCAGCAAGCGCAGGGTAGGGGTTGTTGTCATCCACAATTTCTATTACTTCAAAGTTAGCCAATTCACTCATGCCTTCAATATCTACAGTTACTCCTTGTAGTCATCCCATGGGGATGACCTTCTGTTGATTTACCATCCTTAACTGAATCGGAGACTGCTACAGCGCGAGTCTCCCCATCCGCTCCCAAGTCTACTTTGGTAAAACACTCATGTCTCACCCCAGATATAGAATAACTTGATCCATTTCATATTCTCCTATTTGTGTAGTGAGTCTCATCCCACGCCCTATCCTCGCTTTATTTTTACCAATCTTCCGTACAATGCATGGCTCACCTAGAGCATTTTTAATGCATCTATTTATAACTTTCTGTAACCACTTCACAGCCTTTCTATCGTGCAACAACTTCATGTAGGTCTCTAGAAAGGTTGTAAACATAGAAGGGTTCATTCCCTGAAAAGGATTATCCTAGCTCCCTAAGGTAGAGGCATCAATGAAGCTCTTTTTTGCTTCCATGAACATTTCGCATGCATGCTCCAAGTCAAATTCAGCCTCCTTTGCAAGAGCTTTGCAAACCCATGTGTTGTCTTCAGGTTGTTTCCCCTTATCATCACCTGTTGCAATTCCACTTTGGAGCACTATATTCACATTCCGATCCTCTTCATGAGGCTCAACCCTCATCATCTACAAGTTCTGAGTCGGCTGAGGTGGTAGTACCCCTTTGTCGCATATCCTCGCTATTAGTGTAGGACAGTCCTCTGTCTCATGATCAAACTGAGTACAATATTTGCACGATGGAAATATTTGCTTTATGTTTACCAATCTTCTATACAATGTGTGGTTCACCCAGGGCATTTTTGATGCATCTATTTATAAGTTCCTGTAACCCCTTCATAGTGTTTCTATCGTGTAGTAGCTTCATGTAGGTCTCTAGAAAGGTTGTAAGCATAGAATGGTTCATTTCCTGAATAGGCTTATCCTAGCTCCCTGGGGTAGAGGCCTCAACGAAGCTCTTCTTTGCTTCCATGAACATTAAACATGTGTCCTCCAAATCAAATTCAACCTCCTTTGCAGGAGCTTTGCAAACCCACGTGTTGTCTTCAGGTTGCTTCCCCTTATCATCACCCATTGCAATTTCACTTCGGAGCACTATATTCACATTCCAATCCTCTTCATGAGGCTTAGCCCTCATCATCTACAGGTTCTGAGTTGGCTGAGGTGGTAGTATCCCTTTGTCGCATATCCTCGCTATTAGTGTAGGACAGTCCTCTGCCTCATGATCAAACTGAGTACAATATTTGTACAATGGACATGTTGGGTTAGTGCATTCATGGGTGTAATGTCTTGCTACTCCATAATTGTAACAGATCAATTCTCCTTGACCTCTGCTAGGTCCTTCTCCACCTCAGCCCCGTCTATGCCCTAGAAAGCTTGTTCACACCGTCCCAGCACTCTAGTCAGGGGGGACACATTTTTGGCTAAACTCTATAGGCAAGTGTTATTTCCATCATCAATTCATAACTTCGACAGATGCACTCATCATGCCATACCAACCTACAGAAGTCATAAAACATTTGTTGTGGTGTTTGTACAAACTTTTGCAACAAGTGACAATTATCAGTCGTATGTTTCCCCGCTACTTGGCATATAGTTCACCATAACGTAGGCCCCGCGCTTGGTTCTGCTTGGGCTTCCAGCCTCAAAGTCATCGGTCCTCCTTTTACAATATAGTTTGGAAAGCCTGGGCAATGGCCTTTGTCATGCCCCTGACCTTACATTTCAGGCACAATATCTCTTCTCGCACCTCCAGTTGAACTCCTATGTCCTACTTCAAACTTTCCATTTAAAGAAAAATATTTCGCAACTATGCATGGATGTGCTAAACCCTTAGATTCAGGTCTTGCATCGGTGTTTCATGCTATCTTATTGCAATCTCTAAGTCCTCTTCCTGAGTCATAATCTTCTGTTGTGACATTGCAACCCTTAGGTGTGGCAGGAGTGAAGCCACGAACCATTCGTGGTGCTATCCATTTGTTAAGTTCATATTATCTTCGCAGATTTTACACTTCAACCTCTGATCCAATTCCTAAGGCATATCACCTAGTTTCATCATGATGTCCTTGAACCCCACAATCAGCTATGCCTCAGACTTAGGCCTATTGATCTCTTTATTCAATGAGGTTTGCATTCTGGATTTTTGCCAACCCAACATTTGGGTTATCGCTAGAGTACTTGATGTACCACGTTAGTGCACGATCCTACAAAATGCTAACCAACGTTTCCTTCTTCATGTGATCATCTGTGATGCTTTGAGCTTCCCATAAATTTTTTATGATGAAATAGAACTAGTCCAGGTCCTCATTTCCCAAGCCCTTAAACAAAGGCAGCTTCACTAAATTTACCATTTTGAACTATGGTGGAAGTGGCGGTGGCGTGGGAGAAGTCACAGGTGATAGTGGTGAAGTTGGAGGTGGCAGTCATGGGAATCCTTATTTTATTAACCGAACTGCACTTTGTGGAGAAGCCTCCGCTACTCCCTCTTCGTCACCCAATGGAGGTGAAATTAGTCATCTATATTCGGGACCCTTTCTTCCTTCGTTCTAGTAAGTCTTTCCACTTTGTGTAGCTCTGATCATCGAGGTAGCTACATAACCTATTTTTCACACAATAACATCTTAATCCGAGTGTTTAAAGACTTCAAGTACTTACCTCATGCACCTTTGAAAAAGCACTGCTTCGCCTTGCTATAACTAACTGAGCTATCGACTGCGAATTCAGTCACAAATCTTCCTATGATACGATCGAACCAATGATCAACAGTGTGGGCGATCTTATCCTTAGAGCCTTCCAGTATCTGCACTAACTCTGGGGTCCAGTGATCGTCAAGTCTCCACCTTCCTTGGCTATCTACTAGCTTCGTGATCCACTCGTATAACTCAACTAGAAAGGAACAAAAAAAGATCTCGTGGGCTTCTGTATACAAGTACCTGTCCAGCCACTATTCCTTTGTCGGTCATGGATTTTTGTTCTCCTGCACTGCGAATTCATGGATCTTCCTATCCAACTAGTTTTCGACCTCTTTCTTAGTTGGATTCCAGTGATATGACATCACACGTTTCTTACGTAGATTTAGGTCCTGGCAACGGAACCATTTGTTGCCTTGGTGGGGCCTGACCCAAGTTCAACATTAGTTAGCCAAACAAATCCCTACAGTGTTGGCCCTTTCGGCATCAGTCCACAGAATGTGGACCAAAGTCTCACCCGAAGCAGTATGGGGGGATGCTCGAACCAAGTTTTTGCACCCTGTGATGGTCGTGATGTCAATTTGTACCCTCTATCCCTACTTTCCTGCAGGTTACTAAGCTTTAGGGATCTGTCAGTCTACCCCTTATTCTGACCCTCAATACCTCTGCAAAGGTGTATGATTGACCTTCACATAGCCCTGACCCATGATCCAAGTACGTCTCTGCAGCTATGACAGCATAATGTATAGGTTCCCAAGTTATCTTAAGTGTTCTACTTATCTTGCTAATCAATCATAGTTAGCATCGTGTAAACTGATATTCCTACTTGCATTCAATCAACCAATAAAATCATATATATTTGTGCATCACATAAGCATTATAACTTAATCCCAAAACGTAATATAATCAAATGCATTAACAAGAACTAAATACTCAGTAATTGTAGAATATTTCCATTTGTTGATATCTTTAAGTGAATACAGACTCTATCTACCCCACACACGCAACTGCAAGGGACCACACACTCAGCTGTGAAGTTCCACCCTAGGCCTCTATGCGCTCAACTATAGAGCCTCTACCTACGCTAAGTCCCAAAACACTTAGACTCCAATTCTTAACTCCTCACTTCATTCTTCGCTAGCAAAAACTACTTAGATCTTACTTACTTAGCACTTTTTTATATAATCCCATGGTTTGTAGACCATGGGTGGATCTTTACAACTGACTTTACACTTTACAAAATAAGGGTGGACAACCCTTTATGACTCTTGACACCTTTGCGCGCTGTGACCACAAAATGCGGAGACTTTACGGCTTTATTACAAAATTCTCCCAAAATATGGGCCTTTAGCACCAAAAGTGTCCTTGGGGGAACTCGTTCTCAACATATACACATTAGAGAACTTTTGAGGTGTAGAATGGACCTCTTAAGAAAAATGTACAACCAAAATAAAATTTATAAGAACCAATAGGTTTCAAGATGATGAGTTCAACCATGGGGGATGATTCACCATTTTTGGGGTAAAAAGGTAAAAAGACTAATAAAATAATAAAACTGTTTTTTCAACATGTCTTTTCAACTTATCTCCTTAAGGTTTTACTCAAGTTTCGAGTGGGAGTATTTGTTGGATGCAGAATTTAATTCCCCATCCAAGGATTACCCATGTTGCATAGTTTTGATGGTCCCTACTACACGAAAAATGAGAAATACATGAAAATAAGAGATTGCAATCATGTATTTTAGGTATTTCTCATTTTTCATCTAGTAGAGTCAACCAAAAGTATGCAACATGGGTATTCCTTCGATGCAGAATCAAATTATGTATCCACTTGAAATTTGAGTAAATGCATAGGGATATAAGTTGAAAATATGAGTTGAAAAAGTAATCTAATCTTATTTTATTATTTCCACTATTATTTTATAATTTTCTTAGGAGGCCCATTTTATACCTCAAAATTCCCCTAATGACTTGCCTTCTTTCATGGAGCGATGAACCTCATAACTACTAGGGAGTGGCCTTTTGAAAAGGATCAACTTGACCTAGGATATCATGAGTTGGATTGAGGTCAATAACGAAGGACGTATCATAATTTCTCATGGCCCTAAGTTACCATATATATCCTTATAGATATAAAAACGGTCCGTATAATGAGACCCTCTCAGGGGTGGAAAGGGAGGATAAAATAACTAGGGAGTATTACATTGGTCCTTCTCCCTACTATTGTACTCGGAGCATTGGAGAGGAAAAATAAATAAATTTGAGAGGGTTTCCAAGGATGTTTTCTCGCACGGTGACCCTCGTTTTCGATTGCATCCACATTATACCCAAGGGATGTCATTTTGAGACAAAAAAGCTATGAATTTGAATTTGAGCCTCATTCTCTCCTCTCTATCATATTTTGGCAATGCTTTGGGATGATTATGATTTTTTTTTACCTTGTGATTGTTGTTATGCATCTCCTTGTTCACTTATACAAGTTGATATGTCTTCGCCTCTTTTTTTGTCATCATACTCACATTTATCTTGGCCCCATTACTAATTTTCACTTGATATTCTTACCCTTCCTAAAAGGACTACTACAATGAGTGTATTTTGTTTGCTAGCCTCTTTGACTCACTTTTATTAGGGTAGTTTTTTTAGCTTAGAACAAGTTGCTACCATCTATACCACTAGTTTCTCTAGGATGAAATTCTTTAGTATTCTTCTCATGACCTTTAAACATTGGTACTTAACATCCTTTTATCCCTTTCTTGAACTCATTAAATTCTCATGGAAAGGGAACCTTGTATCGAGCATAATACCAAAAACATGGTACCCTATCGAGTGTCCTTTTACCTCTTTTTAAAGATTGTTAAAACTAAAAAAGGACACTATTGATCTCACTTGTCTTCTCTTTCATGCTCATTAAACTATGGAGATACCAAAGAGAAGAAAAAAATAGATGTAGGAAAATCTTTTGGTAGTATATCATTTAAAATGGAAGTGTCAATCACATTATCTTTAAGCATGACACTTGTTGCATCAATATCTTACAAATGGGTTTTAGCTTGCATAGTACCTATACCATACATATGAATATTTTTACTCCTTCGACGAGTTACTCTTCTTGTCAAAATGGAACAATATTCAATTCCTCCTACATTGTTGCATGATATCATATGGTGCTTATTAGTCATGTGTCCAAGTCACTTTTGTGTCTTTCTACGATATGTTCAAAGGAAGTCTAGACCTAAGTTGACCATCTGCAATCCTTGTTGACCCTTTGTATTAACCATTATTGTGTCAATTGTACTTGGTGGCTTGATATATTTATAACATCTCTAATTATCTTCCATGTTGATTAACTGGGGGTAACATTAGTGCCCTCCTTCGATGGATCGTATCCTTTCAAAATCATCTCCTTCTTCATGAGTTAGCTCTAGGAACAAGTAGTAACTTAGAGCTTGAGGTACTCAATGGAATCCTTGTGATCAATGGTGGGTTTACCTCACTGACTCTTGATTGGTCAAATCAATGAGTGTTAATTGTAAGCGCGTCTATTCACACTTAATGGATTTTTCTAGGTACCTTAGGTTCCATGTTCATTATTGGTGGGTCCCCTCATGTCTATCAATCATATACCTTAATGAACAATAATAAAATGATTTATACCATGCTTGAAATAATATCATCTATTTGCATGATGTAGATCCATATTATCGGGGTTGATTCGAAGAACTTAGGCTTTGGGACCTCTCACTCTTAAATGGAACTCCTCCCAAGATGTGTTGCAGTTTGTACCATCTTATGTACTTCGAGGACTACTTTGGGGAAGCTCTTTTCTATGTGTCCATAGTCGTACTAATGCATACTATGACATATATCCACATTGTAATTTCTAGTGGCTAATATATTCTAGTTTATTACATGGATCAATTTTGTATTTCTTTGTGGTCATGTACTAGAATTTCACATCATGGATTCACAATGTATAGTTTCGACACCCATGCTCACTTATTTGTTGTATGAGAATGCCTATGCGATATGAATTTGAGAATTTTGTTTCATCCATATCATTTTTTTGAGAGTGGAAAAAATGGAGGAGTAAACGCATAGGACATTTTCTTACCAGTGGGTCCTGGTTCGACATAATGGTGTCTGAAACTTTCAAGAGAATTTTGAGGCATCAAACCATTTTTTTCCTGGGGGAGAGGTGGTGGGATTTTTCCTTAATGCAATGCCTTTTTTGGCTATTATACACATGGATACGTTTCCAACGACACAAGAATCACTTTAATCAGAGTCTAAATGGAAAGGTTATGCCACTCAGAAGTTAACCTTCCTATTTGACCACCATAATTCCATAGGATTCCATGTAGTGTAAGGTCCCACCTTACCAACCATCAATAGTATAGAAAAGTAAAGGGAACATTGAATACTATTACTCAATTTTTTGTTTTATTTTATTTTTGTTTTACTAATAATATGTCTAACTTAGCTATCATGTAATCATGTTCCTTCAACTATTTCAATGTAAGAATATAACATAAGAAGTCGAGGATAACTTTCCCTGAATATAAAAAATATATTGACCCAACAACATTTCCAAATTCATCAATTAATATTCCCAATTCTAATTATCAAGCTAATCCTTCAATCATGAGAATTGTATAATGAATGTTGTAGCAAGAGAAATTAATGTTACCAATTCAGAAGCATATTATTCTTCAAAATGTGTCGAATAAAAGAATGGACCTGCATAAAGTAGGGACAAGTAGTTGTTTTCTACAGTCATTGAAGCACAAAAATGAACCCATGAATACTTTCAACTCAGATGAAACTTATTATTCTCATTTTCACAAATTCCTACATAATTAGTCACTATAAAATTATTTCCAACAACAACCATTTTTTTAAATAAAAGCTTTAGATAACAAAAGAAGCACCTGCCTTATTCTCTATTCACACTTCAACAAATTATTAAATTCAGTTTCACATTCATACAAAACCTTGCATACGTAGGAAGCTACATCCATTAAATAATCTATTCATAAATTTTATAGTGCATAAAAGCTATAGTAAGTAGGAAATTTACTCTAATAAATTGTGTGTGCAAAAACTACATCCATTGAAGTTTTGATAAACACTTTGCAAGCATGCAATCTAAGAACTATAGCCATTGAGGCCTTTTGACAAAAACTTTGCAAGCATGAAATCTACAACCATTGAGGCCTTTTAGAAAACACTTTGCAAACATGCAATATACATCCATTGTGGCCTTTTAACAAACACTTTGCAAACATGCAATCTACAAGCATTGACGCATTTTGTCAAACACTTGCAAGCCACAATCTCTTAAATAAATTTAAAATGAATATAGGATTCTCCATTAACCTATTTAGCTCATAAAATTTATATATTATTTCTTCAAATGACAGAATATTAAAACATTGACTAAATCATCTTATTCTTTCAAACAAAACTTGACAACAGACACACAAAGTTGGCAACAACAATATGCAAAATTGTCTGGAATTATGATATGGGTTTTGAAAAGTGTTATTTTGGAATCAAATAGAGGGTTACAAGCCCAAAAGAGAACGGACACCCCCTAATGTTTTCCTTAATCGGTATGAAACCACACATAGATGCATTTTTAAAAGCTAGCAAATATGTTGATTCTAGGAATTTCATTTGCAATTTTTATGAAATAGATGGCATGCAAACTTGAATCTACAACTATGAAAAACAAATTACAACCTATAATTAAATTATAATTACTTATGTATTATCTAAATGTCTTTCAAAATCATTCCATCCACTATAAGTGAATTGAAGGGCTTTGAGATTCATCAAACATTATTTTCATTCAATCATTCCTACAAACCCATGACAAACATCTTGAACTATTGCACTACATAATGATTGAAAATTCCCTCAATGCTTCTCTTTAAAACTCTTGTCTTCCATGTTTTTTTTCAACATTTTTATTTCAACAGCTGATCTAGTGAATCCTCTAGTATATTTTAGGTTTTCATCCATTTCCTTCTCTCATAGGCTGCAAGTTAACATTTATTCATTCATAATGATAATAATAATAATAGAATTTCTCATTCACTAATTTTTTCAAACACTTTGCAAAATATCCTGAAACCCTTATTAAAACATGTCTCTAATTACATGAAGCAAAACCATAACTCAAGAATTCATACCCAAGTCCTTTTAAATTTCTTTATTTCCATTACCTTCAACAATATTTGTCTTTCCTTTCTAAAATGCTAAAATACCAATGTTAGTACAATAGACTACACCAATAATAATTCCATTACATCTTGAGATCTAAACATCCATTCATATAGACCACTCTTAGTCTTCATTTTCAACTATCCAATAATATTCCAAATAAAATAAGCTTAAAGAAAAATTAGATTCTTATAATAATTTAAATTTCTACTTTTTATTTTATGTTAAATCTATATTATAATTTTAGGACAATAAAAATTATACCTAAAGAGATATGCAACTCTAGTCGCTGAGAATGTGATCCATCTTTGATCCCTTAACCAACTCATTTGAACCATTCAGTTTTCCATCCAACCATATCCAGGGAGAAATTCTCCCCCTGGAAACCTCGAGATGTAAGATCTCACAAACAATATCAAAATATAGCAGTAGAGAGATATCCAAGGCAAGCTGAGGAAGATAAGTTTCACTACCTCCAAACACGACTCATGGTAAGATCCACCAAGTAGATCTACATAGTAATTTAGATTAGGAATTTCAAAATCATTTCCAAAGAAATTGGATACTCTCCAAGTCTCTCACTCTCATAATACTTTTCAAATCCCTCCAACTCTTGGTATCAAAATGCACCTTCCTCTCCCCTTAGTGAGAATACATGAGACATATATATAGGAGGAGCAAAAATTACTGTCATAAAGGAGGAGTAGTATGCATGCCTTGTATTCCATTTAGAGGAGTGTAACTCATGCCACTAAGGAGAGGTATGCATGCCTTAGTTAAGGATAGTGTGACTTATGCATTAAAGAGAGTGTAAGAGGAATATTTTATAACATGTGTTTAATGAGTGTAAGAGGAATATGCCATTCTTTGATGAGTGCATAAAATAGAGTGTAATGTATTATTAAAATAGAGATATTTACATAGAGCCATAAGAGTCATGAAGGAGAGAGGTGTGAAGTGATTGATGGGATGAAGGTGACTTGTAATTCTCTTTTAATAATAATATCATAGTCTCATAAAAGATAATAATAATATTAATAATATTGAGGATTAATTCAAGATTGAACGATTAGGATTGATTAATGATAACTTAAGTGATTTTCCTTCAACTATACTTGATTTCCAATTTATGTAAGGTGATTTACTATTTTTGGAAATTCATGCTTGAGATGCTAGACATGACTTTCTATTTTTAGAAATTCACTCTAGGATTGTTATAAAAGAGGTTTTATTAAGGATATTCATCACTGAGATTCCCATGAGTGGTATTTTCTTCTAGAGAATAGGGATTATGTACCCCTATTGCATGCATCTTTATGCCTTAGTAGATTGAGGACTTCATGCCCTAATCTACTCTAAAGATTCAATATTCCACACCTTTATCTTTTTAAATACTCAAAACTCCTCACACTAAACATTTTATTATAGATACAAGACTCGACGTCTTTATCTTTCATGTATTTAGGACTCCGCACCCTAATTTTCATGACTTCTCATCTACTCCGCTTTGAAACTCCATGCTTCACCTTAAGGTATCGATTGTGAGCTCATACCCATATGATGGTTTGTTGGTAAGGCCTTGTTCCAAGACCTGCACACATCACAGTCTCATAGATCAAAGGAATCAATGAATTTCATAATTAACTTATTCACATTTTATCGAAGATTGTGCATGACTTCCACAACCATTTTGGTTCTAGAGAAATGACTTCCACAACCATTTAAAATTTGAACATCCTTGTTTGAAAATAACCACGTTCCATATCACATCCCTCCTCAATACAAGATTAAGCATATAAAATCATAAAAATCATGTTTCATGACTTCCAGAATCATTTATAATTTTAGCATCCTTGTTTGCAAATAACTTTGTCGCTACGACATCTTGCTCATTACAAGATTAAACATATATAATCATATATGTCATGTATCATCCATAAACCATAATTAACCATATTTTCCACATAACCACGATCATCCTTGAATCTATGTGTCTCAATCCTGAATCAACATCCATGGCATAGACCTATTACCAAACTAAGATACCAAAAGAGAAAAAATCGATAATATGTTCTTAACCAAAATCAATTCTTATACACACAACCATAGATTATATCCTCAGAACACAACAACTGTAGAAATTTTGAATAATTTAACACATATTCAACAGAGATTATCCTGATCATGTACTATTGTAGAAAACATACAAAATACATAAGCTCCTCTACGTTGATCATCAATATAGCAGCATCAATAACAATAAAACATCAAGAGCATTCACACATTAACACAGTATGTATCCCAGGGAAAGCATCTCGCTAAAAACCCCAACTATCTGTAT